>JACN01084774.1:0-24125 GCA_000787155.1 Scartelaos histophorus | reverse complement strand
TATATATATATATATATAATATTATATGTTAGATTATATGATATTATATATAATATTAATATTAGTTCTGATGATTCTGTATTTCACCACTGTATACTATAAACTATACCTCCACTCACCAACAATAGAGAGAATAATGACCACAAAGTCAAAGATGTTCCATGCCACAGTGAAAAAGTAACATCGGAGTGCGAAGATCTTGAGAAGACATTCAGAGGTGAAGATGACGATGAAGACCAGGTTGATGTTGTTGAGAATGGACTCTGTGCGCTGTGACTGTTCGTCGGTCTCCACCATCATTGTCACCATGTTCACAATAATCAGCATCATGATCATTATGTCAAAGGCTTGTTTGGACACAAGGTCAAAGAAGAAGCCCTGGACAACGTTCTGAAATATAATATAAGGTTTGTAATTTTACACATCCATCTGTTTATATTCATCTAATTTATTACTTTGGAGCACAACAGTACAATATCTGGTTTATGATACCAGTATTTATATAATACATCTTTAGATGTTGTGATAATTGTGATGCATTGTCTTTGAGCAAAATCTGGTGTTTTTATAATTTTTTCATGCTGGAATTGTCTAGTCATTTTTATATAGATTTCATTTTTATATAGCTTTCTGACAACACTCAATTATCACTCAGGTATCAAAACTTAGAATCCAATGAAACATATATTTTTTCACACCAGCTTGACAAAAATCAGACCTATTTTTGATTATATGATGTCATTTACCGCAGGTCTTGGTATTGGTTTTTGTGGCTTCTTAGATCCCAGTTTCTTCATTGCATTATAGTACTTCTTCTGTTCTTCAGTCATAAAGATATCCTGCCCACCTAAGTATAATCACAACAAAAATCCATTATTTTAAAGAAACCAGGAAATGTCATATTATTGTAATTCATGTAATATACTGGCAGGTGTAGTTATACTTATCTTTCGTTTCTGTTGGTTGAAGTTGTCAATAATGACACCAATGAAGAGATTGAGGGTGAAAAAAGAGCCAAAAACTATAAAGACAACAAAGTACAAATACATGTAGAGGTTGATCTCTCTGACTGGCTGCTCCTCCACCTGAAAGACAAGATTTAGTCACTTCATCAAAAATTCACTCAAATAAAATCGCAATACCAAAAATACTTACTCCTCTGGAGTCAACAGCTGCATACATGATTTCCATCCACCCTTTAAATGTAGCCTTAAAGAAAAAGACGGATTATACACTATAACCCTTTACATGGACGAACGAATAACTGCTTCTCAGTCTCTAAAAATAGCCTCAGAAATCACAACAGTAAGTACAAGTGCAGTGTAAGTGCCCTGTTTAAGTGCATTTAATCTATAGTCTAGTGTTTGCTGCTGCAAATGGTCATAATTAGAGATAAGCAAAGATTAATCAGTGGAAAAACACTTGTTCCAGTTGTGATTAAAGTAAGGGTGCACAGTAAACTTGAACTTAGTCAATAGTTAGATCATAAAGGAGCTCACCACTTGTAGAAGAGAGAGATATCCAAGCCCCACATTGTCGAAGTTGACTTTAACTGTGGTCCAGTAAAACTGTGTGTCATTGATGGAGATGCACTGTGACTTGTTGTTGACCAAAGTGAGGCTATGGGTGAAGCCTGTTCTGTTCACACATTTGCCAAACTTTCCTGCGAAAAGGTTAACGCCCATGATGCTGAAGATAAGCCAGAAGATGAGACACACCAGCAGCACATTCATGATAGACGGGATGGCACCAATGAGAGCATTCACAACCACCTGAAATCAGAGAGCAGCAAGTAATTCATGTTATGAGTGTAATTAGTAAGCTAGTTAGTTTATCTTTATTCCAGACTTGTCCATTTTTACAAATTGTGACAATACAAAACAATAAACATTGATGTTTCTAAAAGACCATACCAGTGTCTCCACATATTGGACTGGTATCTTATTGCACTGAATCTCATATTTGTGAGTGACATTATTATTTCATTGTCCAATTTGTTCATCCTGCAGAAAAAACTGTACATTAATGATCTCAGTACAGCTTGCAGAGTGTTCAGTCGTGCAGTTACAAATATCTCAGTTGCACTTGCCCATTGTGGCCTCCTTAAAAGCACTCGCAAAGCACCATTGAAAGCCACCTACAGTCTTTGCAAACTGGGTTTTGTCATTAATCCAGAGGTTGTGTACAACGCTGTACAGTATGATTTAGACAATAACAACTTTACATAATTTGTACAGGAGCCAAACTTCCACGTAAAAGTATTTGCCTGAGCATAGAGCATCCTACACTACACATATCATCATCTGTCATGTCTGCAGTGATGATATGCCCAAGATATTGAATTTTTGTTCTAATAATCAGCACAACATTTGACAGGTAAAAATCAGGATATTTCAAGTGCTTGTCTTCTCATGTTTGAGTAATAATACAAAACACAACATACAAGTTAAACTAGTCTGTATTCTGAGACTAAACTAAACTAAACACCAAGTTAGTTAAACAAAGCTGTGTGAAGTAGTAACATGTATTACATTTGATTTTTTTTTTATTATTTTGAAACAATTTGGCTTTTGTTTAAGGTAAACTTAAAGTGCAATTTAACTCCACAAAATCAAACTTAGTTCTCAAAGATCTCAAGCCAAACCACATGCTTTTAGTGCTGCAGGAATGGTTGATAGACCATGCTGATTAATAAAAACCTCGCAATCTGCAACTGTGAAGTCGGGATTCAATTAATATCTAAATAACTGCACAGTACCAGTTCAGCACAATGTAATTACTGTGGACTCACTCTCATTCCCTCAAATCTGGACAGTGCTCTTAGCGGTCTCAAAGCCCGAAGTGTCCTCAGAGACTTGATGGCAGCAAAGTCTGAATAACCCAGAGAATTGGCCACGAGGCTAATCAGAGACACCTGCCCAAAACAGACAGTAGTTAATGAGTTATAATTAAAACATTCAATACAGATAAACAATGTAAATGTGCAGAAAATCAGTAAAATAAATAATCCCAAAAAATATTTCATTATACTATTAAACTTTGATTTTATGTTTAAATTTAGTTCATTTTAATTCTAGGTTGTTGTGGGGTTTTTGGGGGGTAAATTTAGATTTCCACTCTATTCTACATTGAAGGAGACAGAATGGTTTTCTGAATGATCCTGAAATGGTATGATATTTATTAAAGAATCAGAGTTGTGTCAGGAGTGATGATGAGTACAGACCAGTATGCCCTTATGCACACAGAGTCCATAAACACATACTCTATATATACATACAGTACATATGTATATATATCAAATAGAGTGAGTTTTATAAAGAATCTGGATCTTATTGCCAGATGTGTTTCCAATTTGTGTTCATTTGAATTAATCAATTCTTTAGAACGATTTTGGCTTTCTTTATAAAAGTCAATTTAAAGGTGTTTTTGACCAATAAATATATCTATAGAAGATATGTTTTGTTGTTCTTCTTCTTACACCAAAAGTGATCATATCATATTTTATTAAAAATAAGACAAGAATCCTATGTCACTTATTCCAGTGTCCCCAAGTCCACAAAGGATCAACAAGTCCTGTCCAAATGTCTTAATTTTCCATTATCTTCTGTAGATAAGTTTCAACAGTGCACCACATTAGTTTCTGATATAAAAGCCAAGCCATGTAGGAAACTATGTTAAATAATATTAACTAAGCAGTAAAATAACTAATTTTAGCTACAATAGAGTGGCTTTTAATATCAGAAAGTGCTTACAAGTGAAGTAACACACAGCATTTGTGATGCAGATGTTTCCTAATGTTTCTAGTCCCAGAGTCTACTCACCTGAGACCGGCTAACTATGACTTACCCTAACAATAGAGCGGTCAGTGGCAATCTGTGCAAACGCAGGTGAAATCACAGGAGTCAAGTACGCCTCTGGCTTTAGTTTATGCAGCCACACACACACCCATCACAACATAACAACATACTGTATCACACCAAACTGTGAAGAAGCCACTTACAGCTGAGAGGGACTGAACAAGAAACTCAAGATTCAGAACAAGCGTGAGGTCCTGTTGACAGCGTGAGCATATCAAGATATTGGTAGAAAACTTACATCCACAATGAGAAAGTCCAGCCAGCACCAGTAGTTGGTGAAGTATTTCTTGAAGCCGTAAGCGATCCACTTGAGGAACATCTCCAGCACAAAGATATAAGAGAAGATCTTGTCTGCATATTCCAACACAACTTTTACAACCTTTCTTTGCTCGATGTAGATGTCTTCAAATGCCTGTGGAAGCAAACACACATGTTAAAGTCATCAAATCTGCACCTAAAAGTCTACAGATCTAAATCTTACCAAGGCCCCACTGCTGAGAAGAATCATGAAGATGATAAATGTCTCAAACCAGCTGTGCTCCACAATTTGGTAACAGGTTTTCCTCAAGCGCCACCACACCTGAGCCAGGCCTCGAGTTATGTCAATACGACAGCACTCACAGTGACGGACACACACTGTAAAAACATGCTTATTGTCATCATAGTTTTACAGTTATGATCAATAATACGCTTACAACACTCAGAACTAATATTGTACTGTGCAGATCAGTGGTTGTCAAAGATAATATATGGCTTTCCAAGTACCTACCACCAGTTCTAAATTTAGACTAAGGCTAAATAGGCCTAAACCTAGACTAAATTTGCTGAAAACAAAAATAAACCATGGATAAGTTAATTTTAAATAATGAATAGCCTCACGTACCACTGGAGACAGCACCACTGTTTGATAAACAAAGGTACATTTCACAAACCTTGAGGAAAACATTCCTCTGGGTCCATACTGTCCTCTCCGAGCTCTGACAGGTTGTCCTGCTCTTCTCCAGGTTTTCTCAGATCCACTGTGCTACCTTCAGACAGGCTGATCTTTTCCTGAAAAAAATAACACCACATTTCAAACATATGTATTTTAATTAAAATCTCGCCCAACACTGAGCTTGGTCGAAGAACAGTAAAAAAACAATAAAAAAAAAAAAACAATTCTACAACTCTGATGAGATTTTGTATAAGGTAATAGCAGCATATTTAGTCATGTTAATCCTATAAAATACTATGTACTGTGGTTTAATCCAAGAGCATTCATAAAAATAAAATGAGATTACCACATGTTTCAGCGAGCAACCACTAAACTGATATTGATTTTGTACTTATTCATGCATATATTACCTATACCTTTGTTAATTATTATTTGTATTGTATTGTTTTATTTGAATACATTTGAGCACACACACTTGTTTCCATGTTTCTAATACTGTGTGGGTGTACCGGGCTAAATGACCAGTGTGTACCAGACTGCTCTCCTCACTTTATGCCTCTATAATCTGTGCGCTGGGCCTCGCTCCACATCTGGACGACAGCTGTGAGCAGCCAAAGACTGAGCCACCCGCACCAACAAACCCTAACATGCTTTTTCGCATTCAGGACACAGTCAGGTCAGAACAAGGAATTCACTGAAATTCACTGCTGTATAGTACAGTACTTTTCCCTTAGGTTGAGATGAATTATTAATGAATTATTATTAAAGATTAATTGTTAATTCCTATTTAAAGTTACAGGTGCTCATGGTTATCAATTTCAAAATCTTGTTAAATATCTGGTCAGGGTGCAGTCACAGTTGAACTGAATCAACACCCCTTATACTTAAGTTATCTTTGAAAAAAATATGATCTAATGTAAGTAAATATGATAAATATTTATATAAACAAAAATATCAGGGAAATGCTCTGCTTCAGTAAACGCAAAGTAATGTGTATGTTTTAAAAGAGTCACAGAGTGACAAGGAAAGACAAAATAATGGGATTTTAATGGGCTCTGCAGGATTTTTTCATTTACAATGACTTTCCTTATAACTATAGCCAAATATAATAATGTGTGCTTGATGGACAACGAACTAAGATTAACAAAGTAAAGTGTAGCACTGACCAGTTTGTTTTCCTCATCTTCTGAGGAGTCAGTAATGTCCTCTTCCTCCAGCTCCCCGTCAGACTCTCCAAGAGCGATCGGGACCACAATGGTCAGGTTTGGGTTGGTCATGTAACTGTCCTCCTCTGTGATTATATACTTCTCTCCAAGCCGACTAATGACTCCCCCATTACAATCCAAGTGGTTCCCAACCAGTTTGTTCCCTGAGCAGGTTTCCTTGGTTTTAGTGCCTTTTAATCCATGGTTGCGCAGGTTGAGCAGACTCCTGAAGAGCAAGGTGACTCCACTGTGGATGCGGGCGATGGCCAGTTGGATATTGTTCAAGTCTCCATCTTCGTCCGGGGCCGAGAGGTTATCTGAGCTGAATGAGCTGAGCAGCAGAGCCAGGAAAAGATTCAGCACCTGTTAAAATAAGACTAAAATGTTAACATCATGATGTTAGTAGAGATCTAAACAACAGGGTTAGCAGGTTTTAAACACACACAAGATTTGGGTTCTCTGCCAAGCCATTACCAGCCTTTTGCAATTTCTGACCAAAAAAAAAAAATGCATTTTTATTTGAGTGTAAATAATCTTGCAAATCTTGGCCAATTGTTTCAGGTAAATTAAAAAAAGTAAGGCAATAGCCATTTTCTGAACAAAAACTAAATGTTTAGCTATGCTAAAATGTGACTCATTCATATTTACATTTACAGGGTCTACAATGTGTCTAGAAGATGTTATTGACAGACTAATACAGCTCAGTGGCTTGAGGATTAAATGGCACGACATGATAAGACTCTACATATTTTGTCAACAAATACAAATCCGTTATTGTTCAGTCCGGATGATATCGTGCATCATCACATATGGCTTCAAGTGCTGCTGTGAAGTGTTCAAACATGCAGTGATTGGACCACAAGCTTAAAGCTCTGTGTGCACAGTCACAGAAGAGAACATGAGCAGATGATTAATGATGAATGCCCTTTGGCCTTGTTGCCCCGAAGCATCATGGATAATCCTTATGTAAACGGCTTTTGCACAGTTCACATATAGAATTTGACCACAAGAGGTGATGTCGTGACATCACTTTTCTAATAGGACAATTAGCTGGAGGGTGTTATAGCCACTGTTCTGACCGTTGAACTAAGACCTGATAGACATTCTGAGTGCTCCAATGCAGCCAATGATCCAGTGAACCAAAACTTAATAAACTAAATTTAAATCTAAAATTGCCCAGTGTTCACTAATACAGGAACAACTACACTGGTAATTGATTTGTATCCAAAATATGATGCAATATATATAGCCATAAAGTGTGTCATTAGAAGTGGGAAATTAAGTTTCTTCACATCAAATTTATCAAAATGATAATTTCATGTAGGCAGAGACATGCACATGCCAGAGCTGTTAAACATGTATCTAGGCCTAAAACCTTATTAAAAAAATAACAGCGCTAATAAGATTTAATAATCAAATAGGGCTGTATATAAATTCCTTCCGGGATTTCATTTCCTGGTCTTATTAACACTAGCTTATAGCACACAGCTGGGCAGCAAATCTCCATAAGAGGACACAAATATGCTATAAATACTGTCTATAGTCTGTCAGGAGATTTTCTTAGTAAGATTTACTGCAGGGCACAGTAAATAACACAGTGGCCTTGGTTGATCCTTCATACTACTCCGTTGGGTCACAATATCACTCCACTTATAAGGCTTAGTCCATTAGCTGTGGATAAAACAGGAAATACTTTATAGAAACAGGAGTCTCTCTGTGTTTGTCAGGCTACAGTGCACATAATGCACATAAATACATATGACTTAGGCAGCAGATGGTTCAAAGGTCCAGGACATGACCCTGGTCTCGTCAACTAATTGTTAATAGCTATCATGTACAATTAGCAAAACACTAAGCCAACATATTCAGAGTATTATAAACAGAGCTGGGGCGATATGATCATAAAAAGATAAGCCATAACTTATGTTCTCACTGAGTGATAAATGGGGTTTTACAGTTAGTATAAAGTTCCAAAAGAACAAGGCTTGAATTATATCTAACCGTACTTGAAAAGAACTAAATTATAAATAGTTATAATCATTACCTCGGCTCTCAAGTAAAATTTGGATTTTGCAAGTATGGTAGGACTGGGCAATATGGTGAAAATATTATTGTTATCTCATGTGATTTCTTTCATGTGACATAATGGACATAACAACTGTAATGCTGATTTATTCTTAATTACAAAACATTAGACAAAACATGATCTCTTATTTATTCATGTTGTAGTTTGGGTTCCAAGTTTCCATGCTGAAATCCAGTTGGGTTTAACCTCAAAGGACTCTGTCTGGTCTAAATCCTCACTACCTAAAATCATGAATCAGTGCTGTGCATCTCAGTGAGTGAATTCTCGCTCCAAGAAAATTGTGATTATAATTTTTGGGAATATCCCACAGTCAAAATTGTCACATACCACCAGGTTTCCAATGACCATGACCAACATGAAGACCAGGATGCAGAGTGGCTGTCCTGCCACCTCCATACAGTCCCACATGGTCTCGATCCACTCTCCGCACAGCACCCGAAACACAATGAGGAAGGAGTGGAAGAAATCCTTCATGTGCCAACGGGGTAACTGACAGTCAAAGGAGATTTTACACACACAGTCCTGGTAGTTCTTCCCAAAAAGCTGCATCCCCACCACCGCAAAGATGAAAACGATGATGGCTAGTACCAGGGTCAGGTTCCCCAAAGCACCCACAGAGTTCCCAATGATCTTAATGAGAGTGTTCAGGGTGGGCCAGGACTTTGCCAGCTTGAAGACACGTAACTGAACAGAAACAGAGTTAACATCACCCAGCCAAAGAGAAAAAAACAGATTGACAGCTTGGTGAAATACTTTAACTATCGCTAAGTTGGATAACAGACATATTACAAATGTTAACTGAGGGTCTCCTGATTAGATTTTGTACAGTACAACATGATCAGTAGAACAAACAGGGCTCAACAATTAATGGCATTTGTAAAAGCATGTGGTCTGGAGCATAGATCAGACTTAAATTAATATTCTGTATTCAAGAAAATAAAGGTTGGATTTGGTTTAAAATAATCAAATTGAAAATGGTGAACTATTAATAAGGAAAAAAGAGATAATTATTGTTTGCCATTTCACTCAACCAAAAGTGTATTAAGATGACAAAAAATAAAGATGTGATATATTTATATTTAGCAGAATAGTAACCCTGTATGATGATGTATCACTATTCTACTCTGTGTTTAGCTCATTAGTGGACAGACAATAAATATAATATATTGAACGATAAGTAAATAAAGTAATGAGTCTGTTAAATTATTTTCTCACCAATCTAAAGGAGCGCAGCACAGACAGCCCTTCTACATTGGACAGTCCCAGCTCCATCAGACTGAGGCACACAATGATCCCATCAAAAATGTTCCAGCCCTGTTGGAAGTAGTAGTAAGGGTCCAGTGCAATCAGCTTAAACACCATCTCTGCTGTAAAGATGGTCGTGAACACCTGGGAATGACAAAAACAGACTGTAAAAAATAATACAACTACTTTTAACAACTAAAACTAAACACAAATTTGTGTAGAGATGTTGTTTTGGAAGCAAATTAGAATTTCAAGTACATCTCTAACTTCTATGATTAAATACTAAAAAGAGACAGAAAATGTCAAATGTATGTGTCCAAATCAGGATATAAAATTCTCTGCACTTTTGTGGTTCATTTTAAATTATGGTAACCACAAATTAACCATCAATAACTGAGCTTAAGTTAACTATGAGAAACATGATATATTTGTACAGAGACACACTGCGACAAACATTAAAACTGAAACTACTTTATGCTATTCACACAATAACAATAATGTAAAATAATCACATTAAACCAATTTTAAATAGTCAATATCATTCAAAAGGTTTGAATTGCAACAAATAAAGAGGCAGAATTAACAAATAATTAGCCATAGAAGTTAAATAATTAGAAGTTATTTATTCAACGCTCTACTGCCCAAATCTTGTATGAAAACAAATCTTGTATGTGTCTTTTTACTCAGACACATGAAGAATTAGGAGAAACATTGGTCAACATGCCCCAGTCTAATATTGCCAATGGAGAGGCCATCAGTTAAATATGCAACAGACCCTTGACACATTAACCAGGTTATGATATAAGCAGCCTAATATCTTTTTCATCATAAAGAGAAGCTAAAGTGCAGTGAAGGAGGCATTATTTGATTTTTCCATCAGCATTTTTATATCAGAGATTAGCATTGTTATGGACAGAGATGGGAAAAATATTTTGAAAATGTTACAGAAGAGGATTTAGAGTAACTGAGAGAGTGACTGTATTCTGAATACCACCAAATGAAAGAGTAACTGTACCGGAATACAGTTACTCAAAATTAATATTCCAAATACCTATTCTAGGTACATGTCTTCAATTACTTCCCAACACTAGTTATGGACCAAATGTCTATTTATTTATTTTTTTGTCCAATTAAGATTCAAATCTAACTGCATGTATAGAAAACAAAGACCATCAACCCAAACACGCCCAATGGTAAACTCCTTCAGCAAAGGTAGTCCTAACCAAGCCTAGCTCAAGATTTGGAGATGGGTTCCTCACTGCTCTTGACAGATTGCTTGGGGAATGAGTCAAATGTAGAGGACACATTTCAATAAAGACAAAACAATAAAGACTAAACCAAAACTTAACAATGGTTATTATACTCTCTAAAAGGGCACCCAGGTTTACAGGAAGTTTAGAAATCATATGTAAATTGGTAATTCAGCTTTATCTATATAAACAAAGTGCTTACTAAGTTTCCCACAGACAGCATAGTGTTGAACTCCTCGGTCATGGGGTAATGCTCCAGTGCCATGAACAGAGTGTTGAGGACGATACAGATGGTGATTCCCAGGTCCAAGAAAGGGTCCATCACCATTAGCTTCACGCACTGTTTTATCTTCAGCCACCAGGGGCAGCACTCCCAGATAAGGTACCTTTTAGCAAATATGTACCAGCGGGGATGGCACTTCTGACGAGACTCTTCAAGTTCTGCAAACACAAATGTCTATTTTAATATTATGATTATTAAACAGTCATTTTGACAGCATTCATACATTATTTGTCATTTGTAATAGATTAGTTCATTGTGTAACTTTTCAGGTGGAGGGTATAAAATATTTTTTATGTTATGGCTGTGTCAGAAATGTTTCACAGCGTGACATTAAACATTTCTATCACCATGGAGCTATAGTTATTGTTGAATTATAAAACCACCTGTAATTGATAAATGAATGTAAGGTAGAGCTGTTTAATGTCATACTGTGAAACATTTGAAGCAGAGCAAGGACATATCCATAGAAACAAGATGGACCCCCGACCAAAACGTTACACAGTGCACCTTTAAGTCAAAATCATTTACAATGTAGAAAACTCAACCAGACAGTTAGGTTAATATTTCATTATAAACTAAAAATTAACCAGTTCCCGGTCAGTTTACAGCAGGTTTTCTCTTGTGTGTGAATAACTTTATTTGACTGACCGTCCATGACGTCACTAAAGAAACTGACGGAGCTGAGCCCTCTCTTCCTGGGCACTCGCAGGGGCTCTGTCATGGTGGGCGAGGGCTGGAGTGTTCTGGCTAAAGTCTCTTCTGTGCATCTAGACTTCTGTGACACAAAGAAGACACTTCAAATGGGATGTGACTAAAGATTGTTTTGTCCTGAAGCTTATATATTTTGCAAAAGACCATGCTTATTTTAGGAAAAAAAGTATTTATGTAATACAATATGAAAACTTACTATTTTCTATTTGTCTATATCTGTGTCTTTTAAAAATAAATTTTTTTTGCAATATATTTACTATACTGTACAATTAGCAGTATTGGGAGTCATCTTTTGCAAACTGCAACATATATCAAATCCTTGGGTACTCTGTGATTCCCAGCTCTAACATCACAAACTATTTCTTTATACATAAATCATATATTTACTGAGTCTTCCTTGATCCTTTCCATGCTAAAAGCCGAGATGGACTTGGGGCTTTGAAGTCCGGTGGCTCCATTCTGGTCCAGGGAGATGTTTAGACGCCCATTCAAATTAAGAGTGGGAGTAAAGACCTGGGACCCATGACTTCTCACGCTGCTGGCTCTTCGTTTCCATGGCGTGGCACTAGAGTTGGTTCTACTCCTGAAGTCTCCATGATTACTGTGCTCGTCGTCTCCATCGGCTTCTGAATTGTTCCGAGCTCTGAATGCACTAAAGATGCTGACCTGGCTGCTTCGCCTGGTGCTGAGGGGATGGGAGGACAGTGTAGCCAGCAGAGGGTGGGCCGGCATCGGGGACAGGGGAGCCTGTGAAGGACAAATATTATAGAAAAACATTTACATAAAATAAGTTAAAATTCCTTGAGTTATAAGAATATATTTATCTTAATTTGAATCTATTTAGAAAGGTCTCTCTGAACCAGTTGTATTTTCTAATTTCAACTTCATTTTTTTCTCTCATTGACTCTTATTTCTCTTCAGTGGCCAAAAGCTGGTCAGATCAAGGTAAAATATTTTAATTCAAGAATTTCATGATGGATTCAGATTGATGTTTTCCCACAAATTAATGTCTTTATTACAAAACTCAATATGAAATAAAAATGTGCCATAGTTTTGTACCATTAGCTCATCTGGAGGGTCTAGCTTGTCTTCTGCAGTGTCCTCTCCCACTTCCTCAGATAGAGTCCGATAGGACCTCCTCCGCCTTGTGCTGCAGCGACGTATGAGGCCCATCTTCTGTGAGTAAGGGGACAACTCTGGAGACACCATGGCCTGTGCTTCCAGGGCCTGTCTTTTTGCTGCCAACTTAAAAAAATAAATAAATAAAGTAAATACAATTAACTAAATAAAAAAAAGACTGGCTAACAGTACAATTAAAAGAGAAGATTTCATTGTAACCCTTAAAGGTCCTGCTCATCTCTGTGGAAATGTTATTGCTTTATCCGGAAACTGTACAGAGTTAAATGCATCTACATCCACAGAGATGAGCAAGTGGTGCCAATAGGTTACAGATCAGGTCTGTGGCAAGATACCACTCACAATAAAGTGTTTTTCAGTGTAATTTTACCAGAATAAAAATAAGTGCAGTTAAGTAAGTGCCAAGTAGATAAGTTTAATGCCATACATTTCACATAAAGCGCCATGGATATAATCAGCTAGAACTGAAATGTTACAGAAGTGTATCTTCCTGCACTGATTTCTATCTATATTCCTTAGTTTTAAAGTAACACCTGCTGTTACTTGAGTCTCTTTCTATACATACCTTTTTTTAGCAGGAAATAGGTATTAATTAATTGGGTCATCATACTGTGTACATACTCTTTGCTCTCTACGTAGGTGCTCCATGGCCAGTTGAAACTCCCTCTCCTTCTGCCAAGCCTCTGCAATGGTTGCCTGATTTTGCTCCTCATAAGCCATAGCCACAACAGCTAGGATCAGGTTGACCAGGTAGAAGGAGCCCATAAAGATCACCAGCACAAAGAAGATCATGTAAGTCTTCCCCGCAGAGCGTAGGGTCTGTGGAAGGTTAAAAGGGATTTGTTTTTTTCAAGACTGATATATACAATACAGTGTGAATGGTCCGTGTACTATTTGTTATTTTGAATTTCAATTAAGAACGAAAAAACAATAAAATGGGGTTTATTATTTCAATATTCCGGTTTAGAGTCAAACAAAAAAACTGATTTCGACCTCTATTTTCAATATTTAATTTAAAGCTTATTTCAAATGAATACCAATCAAAAAACTGTTAAATTTTGGTATTTTATTTTCTCTGGTTTATGTGCCCAGGAAGTGATGCTACTTTGCGTAATTTTTTTCGTTCTTAATTGAAATTCAAAAGAACAAATGGTACACGGACCGTGAATCCAACAAATATAATTATTCCTATTTAAGTTATGTCTGGTCTCTGTAAGAGTAATGCAACTTCAACTATCTCTGAGTTTTTAACATGTAGAAATGACCAAATCTTACTTTTGGATGATAACATATTAAGATGAGTCACATGCAGTTATTAGTATTATAAGTATACAGTTTTAGAAGCACAGTCAAGAAAGAGGTTGAAATTTAGCACCTGGTGGAAGAGTTTTTCCCAATAGTCTTGAGTCATGAGTCTGAAAAGAGCCAGAAAAGCCCAGCCAAATGTATCAAAACTTGTGTAGCCATAGTTTGGGTTCCTTCCTAACTTCAGGCAGTCATATCCATCTGGACACTTCCTATAAAACACAAAAAAGATGAAAAACGCTTGGACGAGTTACTGCTCTGAATCTACATTTAATACATTTATTTGATGTTTATTTGATTGGGACAGTGCCTGTTAATGAACATACATGACAGAAGCACGAGTGTAAACGGGTTCATACGGGTGTTACATGTTTTTGGTTGAATACAGTTTAAGGAGTTGTTCTCTGTGCACAGTTATTAGGAAGTAGAGAGTAAGATCAACACCCTATATTAAGGTGTGCAGAATTATTAGGGAGCTTCTTATGCTCTGGCAAAATGGGCTGAAAAGAGATTTAACTGACAATTGGGGCTTGATCACAGAACCATCAAACATTTTGTGCAAATAGAAGTGTCAAAAAAACATGCTGAAAAAAATATACAAATTAACTGCAAGAGATTTGAGAAGAATCAAGCATGAAGCTACCAGGAACCCATAATCCTACAGCGCTGTCATACTCAAGAGTGCCCAGAAGTACAAGGTGTTCAGTGCCCAGAGACATGGCCAAGGTAAGAAAGGCTGAAACCTGACCACTGGACAAGAAACATGAGTGGAAAGAAATATCTGAAGAGAGATTTTTCAAAGGATTTATGGACTGTTGAGATGAGTATGACTTTTGACGAACCAGATGGATGGGCCCGTGGCTGGATCAGTAATGGCCACAGAGCTCCACTTCAAGTCAGACCCCAACAAGGTGGAGGAGTTTCGGGTTGAAGACGGACTCAAAATGAACCCCAAAACCGACGAAGAGAAGAGACACTTTCTTCAAGTAGTGATTCTCTTTCAAAAGGATCATAATCTTTATGCAGGACAATGCTCATCACATGCATTGAAGTACTCCACTGTGTGGCTAGCCAGGAAAGGCCTTAAAGATGAAAAAATAATGACACAGACCCGTTCGTCATCTGACCTAAACTCTACTGAGAACTTGAGTTCTTAAACGGGAGCTTTACGGTGAAGGAAAACAGTACATCTCTCTGAGCAGTGTCTGATGGCTGTGGTTGCTGCTGCACAAAAAGTTGATTAGCAACGGATCAAGAAACTTATTGAGAAGTGGGTTTTTTATGTCAGAAATGTGTACATTTTGAGTAGTTTACTGGTCTGGCAGAGGAAAATAAACAAGTAAGAACATGTTAATTTTTTCATTTATAATTCCCTTAATATACACCTTAATATAATTTTTTCATTAATAATTCCCCAATAATTTTGCACAGACAGATTTTGTCCTTAGAAAGACAAAACTTTTACTTTCTTAAATATTCAAGTTTGTGGTTTAATTCAAATTGATGTTTTGGATTGGCCTGAGAGCTGTAGATGTTCAATTATAAAATGATTCTTCATAAATACAACTTGCCTAATAATTATGAACACAAGTTAACATCACCCAGTGTCTATTCCATTTCTTTACTGAATTACAGTAAACCAGACAGATGTTCAATCTGTATTGGAATGGTCAAAATGGTCAAACTTCCAAAGGTACATGAAATGTTTCTAAGATTCTTCTTTTCTCTATTTTTTTCTGATTTTCTTTCTTTTTTTTTTTTTTTGTAGCAACAACTCAAAATGTATATGTTTATTTATCAGGGACAATGTGCATAAAACATTAAACTGCACAAAGAGGTAATATGTTAGTGCCAGGTTATAGGCAAATTGCTAAATTCCACCTTCAGTCCCTGGACAGGTTGATGTCATAATTGGCATACATGCCAATAAAATGGAATGCAATGTATTTTGATCATTCACCCAGTCAATCAATAAGTAAAACTAGCCCTATTCAGTCTCAGTTATCACATCCACACACTATTTACGTATTTACAGTTCATGTTGCTGCATTGATACAGGGCAGATTAAATGTTTACAGGTTTGTTGGGTTAAAAGTCATTGTTTGGCCAGGCTTGCAAACATTTCATAATTTGTACATGACATAATATCATGTGGGAGAGTGTTCCAGAGGCTTATGGCTCTGTAGGAGAATGATGACTGACCAAATGAGGTTCTGCATCTTAGAATGCTACACTCTCCTTTAACCGTGGACCCTGTGGCTCTTTTTTGAAGTCAGCACAAAAAATTTTCTCAGTGGGGGAGCAGCAGAATTACAAATGATTTTAAATAAGGTTAACATTTGATTAAATTTAAGCAACCAACCAAAACATTACATAGTGAACCTCTAAAATACACCTAGATATCAAGTTTTTATTACCATATACTGTAGCAGCATTTAAGCCAAACTGTGACTCTGTGAATACACAGGGCAGTCATGTCAATGTGAGGGCAGAATAATTTCGTAATGGCCACAAACATCTGGGTGAGAGCACTGCCCTGTGATAACAGCTGTACATGTCACCCTTCAGCAGAGCAGAGCAGACAGAGGAGAGAGAGCCACAGGGCAGTTCATTACAAAATCTACCATGCATTTCCTTCTTAAACATTTCAACAATATTGCATTACGATCTTTTGGCTCACATTTGTCTTTTCTGATGTGACCTTCTCTTTGACCACATGTCATAAACTCTCTGTGACACTAACCTCTTCATATGTAACATATTTCACAGTTCAGATTCAGACAATTTCATGTATTTGTATAGTACATGAGCAGATGTACATCTGTCACCCATACAAAATGTTCCTGTGTGGAAGGTGGGGGCAGTGTTTCAACGCCAACATAAGGCTTGTCAAGGGCAAAAGTTGAAACCGTCTATACAATCTGCCATAATCCTTGATGCACATTAGCTTTAAGAAGAGAATCGACATCTGCTTAACAGTTACAATAGGCACAATTGTACAAAAAGTGTATTCAGCAGAAAAAACAGGCCATTCAGGCTAAAAATATGAGCTTGCATTTACACAGTTTGTGTCTGTGTTAGTGTCATAACATATTCAAAGCTTTAATTTGAAAATCTACTCAGGGATTACTTGGAATACACTCAAAAGATTAGGCTTCCTCTATGTTCTGTGTCCTCTAGCCTGACCTGCTTAATATTTAGTTGATCTTGACGGTCAACCTCAGACAGTCTGTACAATTCTCATGCATATTGGAGCCCTACTTTATATTGCTATCCACTATGTAAAATACAACTTATATCAGACCCTCAATAAACCAGTCAAGGTCAAGTTATTTTGCTGACTGGGTAAAGAAAAAGTGGAAATGTTCTCAAATGGGATGCATCCATACAGCTTTTTCAGTTCCAATATGGATGATGATATTATGACTTTATGTATCTACCAATACTAGGGCAGTTTGAAAATATAATTTGTTTGTTTTGACTTTGTGGATCTGGAGAAGGCATTCGACTGCGTCCCTCATGGTGTCCTGTGAGGGGTGCTCTGGGAGTACAGTGTCCAGGGTCCTTTGCTAAGGGCTGTCCGGTCACTTTTCGACCGGAGCAGGAGCTGTGTTCTCATTGCCGGCAGTAAGTCAGACCTGTTCCTGATGCATGTTGGCCTCCGCCAGGGCTGCCCTTTGTCACCGATCTTGTTCATAGTGTTTATGGACAGGATTTTTAGGCGCAGTCAGGGGCCGGAGGGGGTCCGGTTTTGGGACCTCAGGATCACGTCTCTGCTGTATGCAGATGATGATGTCCTGATAGCTTCATCGAACCAGGACCTGCAGCGTGCACTGGGGCAGTTTGCAGCCGAGTGTGAAACCGCTGGGATGAAGATCAGCTCTTCCAAATCTGACGCCATAGTTCTCGACCGGAAACGGGTGGCTTGCCCTCTCCGGGTAGGTGGAAAGTCCCTGCCTCAATTGGAGGAGTTCAAGTATCTGGCGGTCTTGTTCAGGATGGAGCGTGAGATTGACATGCGGATCTGTGCGGCGTCGGCAGTGACACGGCTGTTGTATCGGACCGTTGTGGTGAAGAGGGAGCTGAGCCGAAAGGCAAAGCTCTCGATTTACCGGTCAATCTACGTTCCTAGTCTCACCTATGGTCATGAGTTCTGGGTAGTGACCGAAATGACAAGATCGCGGATACAAACGGTCAAAATCCTCCACTGGGTGGCTGGGCGTTCCCTTAGAGATACGGTAAGGAGCTCAGTCACACAGGAGGAGCTCGGAGCAGAGCCGCTGCTCCTTCATGTCCAGAGGAGTCAGATGAGGTGGCTCGGGCATCTGTTTTGGATGCCTCCTGCGCGCCTCCCTAGGGAGGTGTTCTGGGCATGTCCCACCAGGAGGAGGCCCCGGGGAAGACCTAGGACACGCTGGAGGGACTATGTCTCCTGGCTGACCTGGGAACACCTCGGGGTCCCCCCGGAGGAGCTGAAGGAAGTGTCAGGTGTGAAAGTCTGGGAGTCCCTGCTTAGACTGCTGCCCCCGGGACCTGGCCCCTGATAAGCGGAAGAAAATGGATGGATGGATGGATGCTTGTTTTAAAAATTTGTATAAAGTAACTACTGAACAACTTTGAAAAAAAATATAACAAGGTGTTTTAGTAGCTTGAATGAGTCAGCAAATAATGTAAATCATTAATTTTCATTCATATTATAAAGCCACGAATGGATAATTATTACAGACTGAACCAATATCTTAGAACCAATATACAATTCACTTAAGTCACTCTGCTGCTGTACATAAACATTCAGTCATATTACTGTAAATAACATTATATTATACTGAAGTCACTTTACTGAGATTTATTCAGTTCATATGCTGCACTGTTACTTTTAATGTACATAATAGAGTCTATTTTTATTAGAATTATTTTCTATTCTTAAAATATTTTAAGCCATTATTTATATCTTGATTTATTGCATGTTACCATTTTCCTGCTGTTCTTGAACTGTGCATTGCAACACTGAAATTTCCCCACTATGGGACTAATAAAGGCATATCTTATCTTATCTTATATCCAATCCATAAAAATTTTCAATATCATTGTTGATATGTGATACCAGTATTGGTGCATCCATGAAACAGATAATCATATTGACAGTCATAAAAAATAGCTAAACCAGACTGAGTTGCAGCTTAGTCAATATTGTTTCACGTGGACAAAGTGATGTACTAATTTGTATAATTCTAATATTAATATACAGGAGTGCCTAAAGGAAGGCATTTGTTGAAGCAGCAGGATTTGAGTTTTACACAGATGGGTATTTAGTTCAGGCCAACCCTTGAACTGGGCCTGGTGGAGCTAGCGTCATCCTGCTGTGCATGTTTCAAAAGCATTGGGAATTATAGGATTATTCACTGTGTAGGCTGAGTAGCAATATTTGAATGGTGTCACATTGATTTGAAACAAATCTCCACTGGATATTATTCACAAAATTAGGTGTTTTCCATTTCTAGCACACTCAAACATTACTTCAGAATCATATGTGCATTGTCCTTTGCATTTTAAGATACCAGTCCAATGCAGACAAAAGCATTGACAAAACAGTTCATAGAGCTTTTGAGAAAATGAAATGGATCTGTCTACAGCTGCTGACTCTGGTTCCAAGTACTGAGTTCCTTTGAAGCCAGGGCGATTATCTACACCACATGTTATCTTCTGCACACCACCTCAACACACGCAACACAACCATCCTGCCACCGCTGTGCCTCCTATACATTACATCAAGCCTCAGCCAGACTCAATAAAAGGCTCCCTCTATTGTCCAGTGCAAAGGCTGTACTCAACCTGCTACATCCAGGGATCTAAAGCCATGAGACTGCAATGTTTAAAGTGTTATGTAACAGTGGACATGATTAAGTGTCAACAGCACGATGGGCTTTTACTTACCCTGCATCACTTCCATATCCACAAATTAAGGCATCCTTTGCTCCTTCAACTTTATAGAAATTTTCTAGAAAAGTATAAATAAAATATAAATAAATGTCAATTTATCGACCAGTAATTACTTTGCATTTCCAAAGTTTATATTGAATTTTTGTCAATATAATTTTTCACAAAATAAATATCTAGTTAAAATGTGCACATTTATTGTCTTGGAAAAACTGTGTTTTTCTGATAGAAAGCTGCTCATAATATATCAGTCTAACCTTCGCTGGCGAGGAAGTCTTCAGGTGAGGCCCAGGTTTTGTTGTTGCAGATGAAGGTGGTGTTGGTGCTGATGGAGGAGTTACCACAGTGTTGAAGGCTGCGGATGCACTTCTGCCGCAGAAGGCCCATGAAGAGCTGCAGTCCAATCAGAGCAAAGACACTCAGGCAGAACACGGTCAGGATCATCACATCAGCCAGCTTCTTCACCGACTGGATCAAAGCGCCAACAATTGTCTTCAGACCTGGAACCAGGAACAAATTAATGCAACAGTGTGGATTATTACAAGCAAAGCAATAACTTTAATAGTCACTGCACCTTTAAATGAGTCATATAAATATTGCCCAGACCTAAATTCAAGTAAGCAAGGTTTCTTACCAGGAATCACTGAGATGGTTTTTAGGGCTCGTAAGACTCGAAAAGTTCTTAAAGCTGAAACGTTTCCAAGATCAATAAATTCTGTAACATACCTGAGAATTGCAAATGAAATAAACAATTAAAACAAATACATATACTGAGTGTACTGACCTCAGCCTAAATCTTTTGCTGTTTTATGTGTAGTATGAAATATAGTAAAGTGTTACTCACGCCATGACAATCACAATAAAATCCAGCCAGTTCCAAGGGTCTCTGAGAAAAGTGAACGGCACTAAACAAAAGCCTCTTGCAAATATTTTTATTGCTGACTCAAATGTGTAAATGCCAGTGAAGGTATACCTGCAAAGAAACACATTCTTACTCCAAAAAAATAACAAACTCACTTTGAAAGTATCATGCACAAAAAGATGCCAAACAGAAATTGTGAATGCCCATGCTCCAAACATTAACATAAATAAAGTGTTTCAGACGTAAATCAGTTAATAACAGAAAATATATGTATTGCTGTATACAATGAACCTTTTTATGATGATATCTATTTAGTTTTTTCAACATCAGGTTTTCCTCGAGAACCAGAACTGATGTTGTGAAGATGCGCTGATCATAAAACAGCACCCACATGGCTTACTTCATGCAATGTTTTGTATTGTTTCATTTTTGTTTTTGATGCACTTAAATATTACATGCATCCTTTACTTACATGTGACCAGCTTCAGTATTCACTGATAAAACAACCACCAAACCTACACATTAGATTTGGGTTGACACAGTTTCACATTTAAGAGTGTGTAGTTAAGTACTTACTCTAGGTATTTGGTCCATGTAGGTGGATCGGACATGGCCATGAAGAAACAGTTGGTCAGGATAGTGCACATAATGAACAGACTAAACAATGTGGACAGAGTTAAGGGAAATAATTGAACATTTTTAACAAAACAAAGTAAAATATTAGACCGCAAAACATATGTAAAAGAGATAATCCATGGAAGCTAACAGCAGTAAAGCCGTATAACTGTATTTAACCCATTTAAAAAGCATGGAAAGTGACAGTTAAACTTAAAAAGCTAAACAAAGAATTAGGTTGCCAATATGATACTATCTCAATGAGGATTAAGTAACAGCTTTATGCATTTTCTGATGTATTCAGACAGGTCAAGCATGACTATAAAATCTATAAATTTAAAAAACAAAAAATGCATACTACAAAAAGTCTGAAAACCTGTAATCATTAAATTTTCTTATCATTAAATCTAAAAGTTTCTATTAAAAAGAGAAGCCAATCCCCCAGAGGAGTACAAATCATCTGGGAACTAACAGGCTGCCATCACATGATGTGAAATCTCCTAGCTCTTATTTCATTTCAGAGATTAAAAATGGGATATGCAGGGATTTGGTTTACAATTCCAGAGCGCACCATTACAAAGCAGTTTCAAATATTGGACTATAGTAAAATCCCATTGGAAACTGTTTTATTAAATGGCTTGTGGCTCACTTGACTGTATGTGTGTGTTTGAACAGACAGCTGCATCAAAGGATATGAATGGACTAACACCTTGATAGCAATGGACCTCAAGCAGTGAAAAGGACTTAATAAATAAATTGCAGACGTGGCACTAAATCTGAAGATGGCCTTTCCTTTGTTAAGTACTATAAATGTCTGGAAAAGAAAGAAAGAGTAAACAGTCACAAACAGCAACATAAACCTCACTAACAAATATTGTCCCTTTTTAGCTTTTTGTTAAATTTCATCAGAAAAACACAGCTTCCCTAATATTCAATGAGCTTGAATAATGGTGGACTCCAACGCAGTCTGAACCTTTCCAACAGATTTATCAAAATATTTTTCCTTTGGATAATCCTCTGTCTAACTGAGCATCACAGACCAAAACAAAGAGTCCCTGACAATGACTGCTACATCCCAGCCACATACAACCCATTAAAGAACAGCAGCTTTTTCGGGCAAAAACTTGAACCAAATCCTCTTGTGTCCAGAGTAGATCAGCTCAGAGTCTGTACATGGGTTTTATGTCGACTGTGTGAGGATGAACCAGGACAGTCACAGCGGGTCTCAGCGGGTGTCATATCTTTACTGATCTGCAGAGCAGCACAGAGGATGTACTGCACAGTTGAAGGTAGTTTCAGATCAAAGATGAACACTGCAGTGTTGGATCTATGGTGTGAAAACTATAGTAATTCAAATGATAGTATTTTTTACATTTGCATTAGCTTTATTAAAGCAGTTATAGGTGCAGCTGCATTAACTACATGACAATGTAGTAGAATGAACCTAGGTCACTGTCTCCTATTCTCATTTTCACTTTTATCTGGCCTCAATCTTGTCATTTGTTCTAGGTTAATCACACTTTCCCTTCCATAGTGTATTTAATGCCTCGCATCACATTAGTCACCCCTGTATGTAATAATAACCATGATGTTCATTATCAATCAAGGTTAAATATTGGTTACTTATGTAATCTGTCAGGAATATCAGAGATGAAGTGACAATATCATTTTTATCCTGAACTTTGGATTTTTTTTTTTTACCCTCTGGTTCTTGTAATATGGGTCGATATCCTCCAGCGGCACTCCGATGAGGTCTGAGGGTATGTCCCCATAGATGCGGGGCAGCTGTTTGCCCGCCTCCAGGTCAGCCCTGGGTTTGGGGGGCTCTGTGTTTTTCTGGACCTCTGCACAGAGCTTGGCCTTTCTGGCCTGCTCCTGAGAGATCCGCTTCTCCATGGCAGCCAAGGATTCACGAGTGAACCGCCGCAAGGCATCATGACCCGTTGGTAACAGAATGGCCATCTTTTCATCCTGATTTCCCTGTGCTAGAATTAGCTCACAGCTGGAAGGAGAAAGGAGAAAAGATTTCAACATTACAACCTGAACATGGCAATCATTTACTGTCCAAAGGTACAACATACTACGCCTTTAAATTTGAGTCTAACATAACCAAAATACTTTGACACAATGCAGGTTTTTAGGGTTTGCAATGGTCAGATATTGGTTAAAACCTGAAGAATCGTCTGTATCATGTCACAGAAAATATGACAACATAATCTCAAAGGACAACAGTGATTATCTACCATTGCAAATTCTAACTCCAAAGACTCCAATGGGAACCCCATATGATATTGTAGCACTACATTTAACAGTAATCATGACCAAATGTAAATCCCATGTCCTAAAATGTCATCCATGAAACTAATGCGTTCATTTTCATTTCATCTGTTTATTTGGCCCACGTCAATCAGAGCTGAGCTCTCTCTTAGAGTTAATGATCTGTCGCTTTTTTCTAACCCACAAAATAAATATCTCCAACTACTGTGTGTACATCTCATTCAAATGCACATTTTGATATATGTATGTATACAGTAAAAAGCATTAAAAAAGCAGTGTTTTAGTGAAATTAAATGCAATACCATGAGAGCCAGATGAAATGAGTCTCACCACTAAAAATAATTATTATTACATTTGGAGTGGATCGGAGCCATAGTGATTGTGATATGCATTCAAACAACCAGGCAAACAACAGCATCAC
>JACN01150142.1:0-15717 GCA_000787155.1 Scartelaos histophorus | reverse complement strand
AACAGTAAGACCACGAGTCCTTTGTAGGAACACTAAGACCATCAGTTTCTGTTCTCGGTTTTCTCTTTATCACCATAAAGTCAGATGTTATGAGTGTCGTAGTTTTAGGAAATGTCCCGTGATATGAGACACTGCAGTGTGAACCTTTGAACCCAAACAAAGATGGTGGTGGTGAGGAACAGCCTATTTTACTTCTTGTTTTGGCCTCAGTACTGAGTATTTAGTTTGTGACGTGCAGAAGGTTAAAGCTGTGTCTTTCTGTCCTTTTCTTTCAACTGGATTTAATAGGATTTTTCGCTTTATTTACTTTGTTGTGACGCTTCGATCAATCAGATTCAGATTCAGATCGTCACGGCGGTCCATGTTTTCTGATCTCTTTCAGAGCCGTTCCACACTGATTATGTGTAGAACTCACATCAGAAAGACACACAGATCAATCTGGCCTGAGCCGAGTGAGACAGAGCCACGATTCACTGAGTAAAGGCTCGTTAAAGTCTTCAGAGTGTAACATGTGAATTATACATGAAGAGAATCAGCGATCAGTCAGACACAGTGTTTTGCCAAATTAATTTACTTAAAAAACACCTTAAATGGACATACAGTATTCAGGAACAAACCACCACCTCCATCAAAACACCTGGAGTTATGAACCTCTGAGGTTTTTCTACCACCAAAACTCAGGTTACATTAAATGAAGCAAATCTTGAGAAGTCCTTGGTGAATATTTCCACCAGCACAGACTCTGCAGCCTGAGCTTTACCGAGGAAAACAGGAGCGGCAGAGTCCAGAGACTATTATATGAAAATAATATCTTCAGCCTAAAAAGGTGCTAGGACTTGCAAATAAAGTCATACCAGTTTATATTTTCTAAATAATTGGGCCTCAAATTGGCTCTGATTTATAAAGAGAATCGTAGCCAAGTCAAAGCAGCGCAGCACCGGGTGAATTCTACTAAATATTCAGACCTAAATGGTAAAATAATGAGCTCTTTTGGAGTTATTGCAGACCCTCCACACACTTTTAACACTCGTTCAGTTTGTTTCCTGAACCCCTCGCTGATCTCCGGGGTCACAGTGACTTCTCCTGCTCCTCTCAGCTTCAGCCCTCGCCCCCTGAGCTTCTGGAACAATCCGTTTTGTCACGTGTTACATGATTTTCACCTCATACGTCGACTCGTGTTAAGGCTTTATTTCCCGCTGTCACATCCTTTAGCGCGGGGGCCTCTGAGCAGCGTCTCATAAGAGGTGATAGTGAGCGAACATTAGGGCGGCCATCTTGGGACTGAGCCACATCCTCTTCTGTGACTATTTAAAGGTTTTAGATGACGCAAAACTGACTCATTTCTTTTTTCTCGCTCCTTTTCCCTTTAGTCCAATAGAGATTATGCAGAGTTTGTGTGTTTAAAGATGCGTGAACGAAGCAAAACACAACTCCAGGAAGGTTTGCGACGAGAAAACAGCGCGATATATGGACTCTTTAACCATAAAATAATATAAAAATGTCTTGGATACACGTTACAATATTCACTTTCTTCATATAAACTGTAACATTTCAATTTCACACAGTTGACCCGAGTGTGTTTGCTTGTTAAACACTCACTGACAGAGTTGCCAATTTTTTTCGCTTCCAAACAAAAATGCTTCCTGCAGCACTGCCATAAAAGAGTCTTAGGCTTTTTCAGGTCCGCTTCACGCTAATCTGAGTAAAGACCGAAATACAGGCTGTTAACAGTTGATTCATGTTTTAAAGCGGCTTTTTAATCCTCTCATTAGCGTTTCCCTCAATGGCAACACGCATCGTTTAGCTAATTTCTTAATTTTTTATCTGTTTTGTGCTGGAAAATCTGGCAATCCTGGTCCCCCATCTGGCTGAGGTGCTTTTCCTGCAGGTTTTGATGCACTCTCCCAAATATATCTCTATATCTGTACAGGAAAAATAAACCCCCCAAAAACTTCTGCAAAAACAAAAATGCCAAATTCCTCAAGGAACAAAGTGCTTCTGCAACATCTCTGTATACAAAATTATAATTTAACTGTAAAATAAAGGAAGAAATAAAACATATCGCCTTCTTTGCCGTAAAACAACTCAAGTCCAGCTCATGTTTGCATTAATTCTGTGAACCTTAAGAGAACCATAAGCTCCTTTAGCAGATAAAGTTCAGGAGGTTCTTTATTTTAATAGATCCATGTTCCAGGTGGAGCTGAGGTTTCCCACAATCCACTGCTCAGATCAAACCCAACGATTCCAAACACTAATGTACAAGTAAAACTACAGCAGATTCTTCATTTAAATCTTACGCACATTTGTTGAAGTTAATTTGCATAAACTTTAAGCGCTGGAAAAACATCTCACTATCAGGGCACAAGGAGCTGGAAATGGTGGAAAAGGTTCGTGGCACTAGAAGCTTTGGTTGACATAAATTTTCAGGATTTAGAGACGAGTTATGTTTCGAGTTGTGCGACGGGGCAAGAATAGAGAAGGAAAACAAGCGAAACGGCCAAATCAATATTAAATATATCGATATGTATAGATATGATGAGTCAAAATCCATATTGAGTTTTAAAAATATCTCAATATCAATGTCCACTGGTCACGTTTCACATGTGTGGTGGAGGAGACCTGAAGATCTGAGGCTGCGTTTGGAAGACCGTGGAGTGATCAGACCAGTGATGCATTTATGGGTCAGCGGAAGGATTTTGTATTCAGTTCAGCGAGTGAGAACGGGAGCGATGGGTTCAAATGTTCTGACTTTCATTAGGTTTCTGTCGCCGCTGATTTGAATGTATTGTCGTTTTTGATCGTCCTTGGCAGGAATCCCGACACAAAAAAAGTCCATTACATTAGTCCAACCTTGAGGAGATAAAGGCCTGGAGAAGTTTCACTGCGTCTGAGAGGTTTAGAAGGGGGCGGAGATGCTTCATAGATGGTGAAATGATGCTGTTTTCTCATTTTTAAAGGCATAGATCCTGCATATTTAGGGTTTCTCTGTTTCTAAACTCCATACATTTTTACTAGAATTATTTTGACCTGGAACTGGACATTTTTACAGAAATAACGGTGAAAGGAGCTGTTAACACTGACACTGCAGTCTGAAATTGCCTTTTACATTTATATTTGTTTGAAGGGTCATATCACGCAACAATTTGATCCATATAAACATGCGTATATAATGTGGTTATAATGTTGTTTCCTCATTAAAAACTAAAATGGGACTCAGCTCCAAATGTTCTGAGCTTCAACTAACTGAAGCTTAACGCTGTGGGTGATGTCCAACTCCTTTAGTCTACTTCTATATACAGCCTAATACATGATCTCTACTGAACAAAAGGTAAAAGGAGCTGTTAAAGGTTTTATAGAGGATTTTCCATAGAGCGAGAGGCACAGCGACCGTCCTTTTTCAAAGGCTGCTCATGTGTGAAACCCCGTCCCCGACAGCTCTCGAAGAAGAACCTCCTTCTCCCGCCTCCTTCTGGTGCTGCTCCTGTTCTCTTTTACTATGATCATAACTGCAGCCACATTCAGAGTTATAGTGAAGTTGTTGTGTGAGAGTTGGGGTTGGCGATATATCGATATTAAATATATCAAGATATTTTTAAAACTCAATATGGATTTTGACATATTGTATATATCGATATGATGCTTATATTTAATCCTGATTTGGCTTCACTTCTATGTTCTATGATTACTTTAGATTTACATTTAAGTTTTTAATGAAGTAGTTTATCCTAGTAAATAAGTTCTCTCCTCATCGCTGCACAGGACTTGTAAATACAACTAACGAACGACATACAACAAATCGCTGCACAGGACTTGTAAATACAACTAACGAACGACTAATACAACAAACAGCAGCAAACAGACTTTTTCTTTGCATTGAAAATCAGGTTTTCAGATACAGGATATCACATTTGTGTCCTGAAAAATGTCTGTCGAGCTCTTAAATAAAGTACGTTTCCCGATGATGAGCAGAAGTTTCCTGTCCAGAAGTAATTTAGCTCCAGCGCATCAGTCTTTAGACCCTCGTCTGCTTCAGTGACGCCATCGCTGGAATGAATCTCCTAGAATCACCTTCGTTCAGCTTCGCTCCTTTTCCTCTTCTCTTCTCCTTTCAGCAACGTCATAAACTGACTTTCTTTTGAGGTGAACTGGTTGTGGATTCTTGTCTTTGTGCAAACTGTGAGGAAGCTCCAGCTGGAAAAAGCCGCTAAGAACCGCCGCATTGGTTTAGTAAACAGCGTCTTGCGTCTGTGGAGTGTGTAAGAACCAAACGTAAACCACGAAATCCCAGCGCCGGAGACTCGGTTACATTAGAAGAGTCGAGAGTTTGATTGAACCCAACAGCCAATAGAAAACGAGGTTGACTCATTTTCTCTTGGCTCATCTAGTTTTATTATCTAATCATAATTATTGTGCGGTTTAGTCATGGTCGTCTTTAACACTATGTTTGCTTTAGGTGACAGTTATGTAATTTCTTCTACTTACGTCACATCTGCTGCCCGAGTCCAACCGAGAAGTCAAATTATAAAAAAATTCTAAATTAGAAACGCTAGAGGCAAGTTTAGTGCAATCTCAGATCTAATGACGCTGGGTGTGTTTTAGTGAAATGAGTCTCTGACCTGTCGCATACACTTTAACTCTGCGTTTGCGGCTGTCGCACTTGTTTAATGCGCTGGAAATGTGAGGTTATGAGGTTAGATTTACAATATCAGAGCGGTCGGCCTGTCCCTGAGCCTTCTCCTCTTCCTCTTCCTCCTTGTCCACTTCCTTCTTCACTTCCACTGTTCCTCCTCTAACTCCTCCTCACTCCTTGTTCTCTTCCTTCTTCTCTTCTTCCTTTTTTCCCTATTTCCTCCTCTTCTTATTTCTTTTTCTTCTTCCTCCTGTGTTTTCTTATCCTCTTCCTCTGTTTCCTCTTCTTCTTTCTCCTCTTTCTTTTCCTTCTCTCCTCTTTCTGCTCCTCCACTTTTTTCCTTCCTCCTTTTCTCATCCTCATCCCCCTCCTCTTCCTCTTCTCCCTGTTTCCTCCTCCTCTTCTTACTTCTCCTCTTCTTCCTTTTCCTGCTCTTCCTCATCATCTTAATCCCTCCTTTTCCTTCTCCTCCTCTTCCCGCTCATCCACTTTTTTCATCCCTCTTTTTTCTCCTCCTCATCCCCATCCTTCTCCTCTTCTTCCTGTTTCCTCCTCCTCTTCTTCCCCT
Organism: Scartelaos histophorus; assembly: GCA_000787155.1. Taxonomy (NCBI): domain Eukaryota; kingdom Metazoa; phylum Chordata; class Actinopteri; order Gobiiformes; family Gobiidae; genus Scartelaos; species Scartelaos histophorus. The sequence goes on along the minus strand of JACN01150142.1, from coordinate 10,519 downwards.
TCTATCTCCTCCTTTCCCTGTTTCCTCCTCCTCCTCGCCCTGCTCTTCCTCATCACTTAATCCTCCTTTTCCTTCTCTTCCTCCTCGTCTTCCTGCTCCTCCACTTTTTTCCTTCCTCCTTTTCTCCTCCTCATCCCCCTCCTCTTCCTTTTCTTCCTGTTTCCTCCTCCTCCACTTACTCCTCCTCCTCCTCGCCCTGCTCTTCCTCATCATCTTAATCCTCCTTTTTCTCCTCCTCATTCCCCATCCTTCTCCTCTTCTTCCTGTTTCCTCCTCCTCTTCTTCCCCTTCTATCTCTTTCTGCTCTTCCGCATCATCTTAATCTCTCATTTTCCTTCTCCTCTTCCTCCTCATCTTCCTGCTCATCCACTTTCTTCCTTACTCCTTTTTCTCCTCCTCATCTATCCTTCTCCTCCTTTCCCTGTTTCCTCCTCCTCCTCTTCTCACCCCTCCTCCTCTCCCTGCTCTTCCTCATCATCTTAATCCTCCTTTTTCTCCTCCTCATCCCCCTCCTTCTCCTCCTTTCCCTGTTTCCTCCTCCTCTTCCTCCTCCTACTCCTCTTCCTCCTTGTCCACTTCCTTCTTCACTTCCACTGTTCCTCCTCTAACTTCTCTTCACTCCTTGTTCTCTTCCTTCTTCTCTTCTTCCTTTTTTCCCTGTTTCCTCCTCTTCCTTCTTTCCTCTTCCTCTATTTCCTCTTCTTCCTGTTTCCTCCTCCACCTCCTCTTCCTGTTCTTCCACATCATCTTAATCCCCCTTTTCTTCTCCTCTTCCTCCTCATCTTCCTGCTCATCCACTTTCTTCCTTACTCCTTTTTCTCCTCCTCATCTATCCTTCTCCTCCTTTCCCTGTTTCCTCCTCCTCCTCTTCTTACTCCTCCTCCTCTCCCTGCTCTTCCTCATCATCTTAATCCTCCTTTTTTTCCTCCTCATCCCCCTTCTTCTCCTCTTCTTCCTGTTTCCTCCTCCACCTCTTCTTACTCCTCCTCCTTCTCCTCTCCCTGCTCTTCCTCATCATCTTAATCCTCCTTTTTTTCCTCCTCATCCCCCTCCTTCTCCTCGTTTCCCTGTTTCCTCCTCTTCCTTCTTTCCTCTTCCTCTATTTCCTCTTCTTCCTGTTTCCTCCTCCACCTCTTCTTACTCCTCCTCCTTCTCCTCTCCCTGCTCTTCCTCATCATCTTAATCCTCCTTTTCCTTCTCTTTCCACCCTTTTCCCTCCTGGTTTTGCGCCTCCTCCTCTTCCCCGGTGAGTGTTTTGGCGCAGCAGCAGAGGTCATGGAGGTGTCGCGGGGGGAGTACGGGGGGAGTCCGGGGCTCTGGCGTGTGAGTGATGGGAGGAGATGGAATCTGCTCGGAAACACTTTATCTGGACGGAATGGGATGTGGAGGGAAGATGGAGGGAAGTACAAGCAGGAAAAAAGTGCAGGATAGGTGTGTGTGTGTGTGTGTGTGTGCGTGTGTGTGTGTGTGTGTGTGTGTGTGTGTGTGCGTGTGTGTGTGTGTCCAGGCCTCACACTAACCCTGCTTTCGGGGGATTGGGATGTGTTCACGCCACATCAGAACATTGTAGATTTCCTATCGTTTAAACCGATCTGGAGACATTTCAGAATTCCCAAGTGGAGTTTGTCCGATATTTCACCTTTATCATTTTCCGATTTGTGTTATAAGGCAGTTTCGTCATTGCAAACGGACCTGGAGATGCGTTTTGTTTCATTCCCGCATGTTTAAGAGACGTTCTGAATCTTTTGTAGTCATTTTTTTGTTCACAGATTAAGCAGCAGTGAGCAAAAAAATAACAAAAAACAAAACTGGAGCAAGACAAAAGAGTCCAGGATAGATGAGAGGATGAGATATTGGGGTTTTTTTGTTGGTTTTTTTGTTTTTTGCTAATAATGACATGCTAATTTAACTTGGCCCTCCACTGTCCATTAGGGGGCCACAACAAAAAACTGGTCACCAAATGCGTCGAAACGGCCCTGGCCAAAGGAATAACATCTACAAAGAAACAAGAGTTATTTTAGTCCATTTATTTGAGTAAAAAGTTACACAGTGCGGCTTTAAAATGAAAAATGACATCCAGATAACTGCCATATTTTGGTGCCTAGTCAAATATCTAGAAACGCGCTGAATCTGTCAAATACAACAAAATACTGCGTCCATACTGCGTCCATACTTCATGCAAAACAACATAATACGCTTAAAACCTACAGGGCAACAAGGCAACAGCTTTGCACATTTATTTCAGAATAATTTATTGAAAAAAACAGAGTTTACAGAATGCACTGGTTTAATGCTTTGCCCTGGAGCTGATCTGAATCCAGTATGTGTCTGTCTTTTCCTGCCCGGTCCTATAATGAGCCCCATAGAGATGTGTGCGCTCGGCTAACACCACCGAGGATCCTAAACTCTCTCTGAAACTATGCACAGCCAAAATGAATAAATATATAAGGTACTGGCTGGAAGGATTGGTTCCAATTGAATTATTTATTTGGTTTATGCAACAAATATGAAAAAGATAAATCAAGTTTTAGACAAGTTATCACATCACGTTATGAATTATGATTGGATTTTCAAGTTTTTCAAGCCTCTTTTTACTTTTGAGTTCAGTGCAGATCAATTCCAGGACTCAAATGACCCACAGTGCAGTACTTCCTGTATGACCTCGAGACAAAACAAGGTCAAAGAGAAGAACCCAGTTCTTAAGTGTTAATGAAAACGTACTGAAACACCGTAATTAAGTAAAAGTATCTTTACTTTGCTTATTTCCGACTCAAGTAAAAGTAAAAGTAACCATCTAAAAATCTACTTGTGTAAAAGTGAAAAAGTGCTTCATTTAATGTGCAATTTAAGAAATAGTTTAATTGCTTTTAATTATTTGATGTAAACTAGATGAGATATTTCATTTGTGCAGTTTCCAAAGTGCTGCACAAAAGCCTACTAAAAGTAACAATAATAATATAATGATAAAATAAACACTCTGATTAAATCATACTCCTCCTAAAAACAATAAACCAGTAATATCAAATAAGAGCAAAACCATAAAATAGCAATAAATAAATAAAAACTGCTAAATCATAAAATACATAAAAGACGAATTAGGCTTAAGACTAACACAGAGCTCTTTCTTCTTTTTATAGAACTTTCTAGAACTTAAACTGCGTAACAAATTAAACAAATTAACAAGTTAACAAATTCCAGTATCCTGGTTTTGTCATGAGGTCATGAGAAACCGGGACACTGTAGCTGGGATATTCCGATAGTAACCGGGAAACTGTGGCATGTTCACATGTACCAGAGGCACAGTTTTTCTTTCACCTAAAGACCTCCGATGTGATTGGCGGCCATGAGGTAGATCTTTTTAGTACTTCTGTGTTCGTAAACCAAGAGTGTCTAATTCTATGTTTTATTTGTCCTCTAGTTTTCACAGTTTCATGGCATTTGTTAAGGCTAATAAATGCGCCACTACTCGAAAACCTTTAACGAACCATTCAAGAGTCGTGAACGATTACGCCACTATTGAGAAGAGCTTTTGCAAATGATTAAATGAAGCAAAGAACCACCATTGGGAGTTTTAATTGATAAAAAGTTGTACAATTAGATGGAGAAAGTGCTCAGTCGTTTGTTCTGTCCCAGCAGAGGTTTTTAGATCTAAACCAAATTCAATCATTTATAGAGATAAAATCAACCCTCTTTCTCTGATTTGCCCAAGATTTAAAAACTTTTATCAGGTTATTCAGCTTGTTTTCAGATTTATTCTCTACTTATTAGTTCTGAGACTGATTCATTCTAGTTTAGAGGGAGTTTATTTTAAGAGAACTTGAGTAAAATGTTCTGTCCGTGCAGCCAAAACCACAAAACGGATGTGGAGCTGTTTCCTGTCTCCCAGATTTAAGAAAGCATGATTGACAGGAGGAGTATTTATGTATTTATTCTGCGCAAGTAAGCAATTTACATTCTTTTACAATGGGACAGAGTATTGTCCCATATCCATATGATATTAGTGCAATTATAAAGGAAATAACGACAACAAAAAGGAGCGGGAAGAAGAAAACTTATTTAATCCCAGTCAGAGAGACACTTGGTCTGTTCATGTCAAAAAACAAACATAAAAATGGAAAAATCTGCGTTAAGGGCTGATAGAATCCACAATTGAAGCACCAAATGAAACATTTTCGAGAATATGGGATATGTGCTACAAATCTGAATTTTCTTGGATTTTCCCCATGTATCTGAGCAAAATGTTTCTTTGGAGTTTAAAATAAGTCCGTTGTGTACTGTCTGCATCAAATTAGAAAGCGTATACTCAGGAATCAGTTGCGTGTTAGCATGCTAGTTGCTGTTGGCTTTACCGAGGGAGACCAGATTTTAAAGATTCAGAACTGGGACAGACTCGGGTTGGGATGGTTGGTTTAAATAAAATTGTGAAAACAGTTCTGGCTCAGTGTGTAATCGGTTTATTTTGTGCGTATGGTCAAGCTTGGAAATGACAATATATTCCTCTCTCTTTACAGTCACATTGGTCAAAAATATGGACAACCGGGACATTTCTTTTCATTTTCAAAACTCTAACCTGGGACACACCTGGGTATGCATAAACTTTCTATTGGGCCACATTTAAACAATGGTCACAAGCAGAAGCAGCTTCAACTGGTCTTAAAACTTTGATCTTTAACAATCCTCTAAAGCAGTTTGTGAAAAGAAATTCAAATCGGACAACAAGGCTCTAGGGGTGACTGCTCCATGCCGTTCAAGAAAAGTGCTTTTGGGCAGTTTTCTTTTGCTTATCGAGCAGGACAAACGTGGAACACAGAACCTGCTCAGATACGAGAACTTTCGACACTGGCTGCATTTTCTAAAGCTTTAAAACAGTGGTTGCTCAACGGTCAAATTTGTCACCGTGCTTAACAAAATGACTTTCTAATATATTTTGTTTATATTGTTGGTTTAACTCTTTAACTCTTGACTTGGATTGATGGTGAGTGCCGTGGAACCCTGGATGGTCCACATGGAAGGTTGGTGGAGCCTCCATGTCCCAACAAGGCTGAGACGTGAAAAAGGAGGTGTCAGAGTTGTTTTTTGGGCCAGAATCATGAGGAGAGAGATGATCGTCCCCTTTACAGTCCCTGAAGGTGTGAAAATGACCTCTGTAAAGTATGTGGAGTTTCTGACTGACCACGTTCTTCCATGGTACAAAAAGAAGAACCGAGTTTTTCGTAGCAAACTCATCTTCATGCAGGACAATCCCTCTGCATCACTGTTGCTCTGGGCATAAAAGAAGAGAAATTCAAGGTCCTCCCCTGACCTCAACCCTACTGAGAAGCTTTGGAGCTCCTCAAACCAAAGATCTAAGAGTGCGGGAGGCAGTTCACATCCAAACCGCAGCTCTGGGAGGAGATTCAGACAAATTCAAGCAGAAACTCTTCACAAAATCACAAGTTAAATTAATGGATGCAAGAATTGTGAAGCTCCTGTATGTTCAAATGTAACGTGATGTTCCGATTGAAATAGTTTTTGATTTCAGTAAAAAGTACTTACTGAAAAATAAACTAACAACCATTTTCAGGTATCATTGGGAGGTTTCTTCAATAACATTTGCATAATAATTTGGGATGCCGTGTACATTCTTATTCACCTCATTTGACAAACTCGCTGAATAAAATATGTTTTGGCGATGCCCCTCTGCTTTGCTGTTTAAAGCACCGCACATCCCGACTCCCCGCGGAGGATCAAACCCGCTCGGTGCGTTCGGGGCCCTCGGGAGACGCTGTGATGTGTTCGAGGGCCTCCGGAGATGTGTTTGTGGCCCGCTGTGCACCGCGAACTGTGCCCCCCCCAGAGGAACCGAGGCAACGGGAGCCCGGCTAATGCAAAAGAGCTCAGCAGATGGTCACGAGGGAGCGACGAGACAGACTTTAATTCACTTAGAGAAAACGTCGTCTGCATATCGAAATAAAAGTTTCATGTTTGACGGACAGCGGCGATGGAGGAGATCGAAGTCTGGATGCGCGACGGAGCTGAGAGCGAAAGGTTTTCACAAGTAGTTTATCACGCGTAAAGACTCACACCGAATTGAGAATTGAACCCCAGACCTCGTTGCTACAGGGTTGATCCGGTTTCATGCTGCTGTTCCGACACCGACGTTTAATTGTCAGAGTAGCTGCGTAATCATTATTTTTCAATCGTCCCACTACTTCACTTTTCACTTTTTTTTTCAATTGTTCCGTTTAGATGAGAGCTTTAAATCTGATTCAAAAATAATTCAAATTAATTTGGAAATAAACTTTATTCCGATTTAAGTGGGTGGTTTATTCTGATTTTAAAGCCGATTTTTAAATTTATTACGTGATCATGTAAACGTTTATTCCGCTAGATGAGAGCTTTAAATCTGATTCAAAAATAATTCAAATTAATTTGGAAATAAACTTTATTCCGATTTAAGTGGGTGGTTTATTCTGATTTTAAAGCCGATTTTTTTATTTATTACTTTTATTACGATCATGTAAATGTTTATTCTTCTTAAAAAATAATTCGGGTCATTCATGTCCGTTGGGTCACCCTTCTACAATAATGAAAAGAGCGGAGACAGAAAACAGCAAAAGCGAAAAGAAAAAGCCAAACTCCGGTAGCAGCTGATTGTGAGTTTTCTTCTGTTGACGTAAATACATTTAATTCGAATTATTATTTCCATGTAAACTCCAAGGAGAATCATTTAAATCTGATCTATTTAATTCCATTGTATAAAAGTGGCCATTGTCAGAGTAGTGGCACTTTACAATTTTTCAAACTTTCCACTTTTCTGACATGAATATTATTATTGTGCCTATTGTCCTTTTGCACTTCTGTATATTGTAAGATGCTTCGTCCGGTGTTTGGACACTTCGGCCACAGAGGAGATCAGACTGTGGGAAAATGTCCTAAATGAGCCGTGGGAAACACTTTTGACTACCACCATATGACGAAAAATGCCGGAAAGTGAGACTAAAAAGTGTTGGAAAACCAGCTCGTCTAAATAGAGGCACGTCGTAATGAAGGGATGTCGGAATAGGCGACGGATCCCGGGTGATACTGCCAACGTCAGTCTATTAATACTCTGCAGTGGCATTGTGCTGGGGGTGTGCTACGTGTTTGTGTATTGGAGGAACGTTCACCCGTTGCCGTGGCGAGACACTGCGTACATTAGCTAATGGTGCGGAATGAGTTTTAAGCACAAATGCAGAGTGGATTTAAAGAGCACTTTTTCAGGAGCCACGTGCTTAGAAGTTTGATTTTCAACAAAAATCTGAAAAAGATTTGGATAATGTTAACTAACTTATCTAATAAAAAATAAAAAAATAAATAAACAGAGCTTCGTTTTAGCTGCTATCATACTTATGAATAAATTGTAATTTATTTATCTATTGATTTTTAGTACCCTGTCTTGGAAAATCATATTTTTTCATATATATTAAGTATTTATTAAGGCCCAACTGATATGGATTTTTTTATATTTTTTTATGTGGCCCATTTGATGCCGATACATTTATTGATGTAAAAAAATCACTGTAAATCTTCAGTTGATTAAATAGTTTAGGTCTGGCTCTACTGGATTTTAAATGAGTTTATTTAGGTGACATTTATTATTATTAGTTATTCTGCCTTTTTAGAGTCATATTTAAAAACAGTCGGTCCATCGAAAGGCATTTTTATGACATTCTTGCCTGTAAAAAAAACACAAACTTATGTTATTAGCCTTAAGTGGTAAATGCGTTCACGGTGCGGTAAATAATTAAGCACAAATGCCGACTATTGGCAGCTCATTTACATATCAATAACCAATGTATCAGTCGTGCCCAAGTATTTATTGTGAATTTCACCCAAGCGTGATTAATTAGTTTTGTTCCCTAAATAATTAATTATTTTGCCCTGGAACACTGCCGCACTTTATTTGTAATTGTGTTTTCTAACTGAAATGTGACAAATTTACCTACGGGTACAAATAAAGCGACATAACCTATAATGTTGTTTGAGAAGGATTTGTTTATCAGCACAAATCAGCTCTCCTAAGTCTTTCTGGTCAAATGCGTTAAATTAAAGCCCAGATTAAATTCTAACAAGCCTCAGATAGAGCAGTGCCTACAGTTAGCATCACACTTCCAGAAAACGTTTATGATAAACAGCTGCAAAGTGTTGACGCCTAAAAACTATTTTAAATTCGCACATATTTAACGCACAAACCCTGCTGATTTACACTGAGTTGTGGTCATACAGGAAGTGCTCCACTGACAGTCCAGGAATCTGTTTATAACTCTGACAGATGTCCTCAGCATTCTGTGGAAGGAGGGGTGAAGCTATCTGGAGGCACTGCTCTGTCAGACGCTTTCTTACATCAGATTTTAACCATTTAACACAAGTTGAGTTGATTTTTGTGTTGCTTTTTGCTAGTTAGCATTAGCAAAACAGTTTTCCAGTTAGCCCTTCACCTTTTTGTTGAACTGACCTCGACCTTGAGTGCACAGGTTTCTGAAAATGTGTGTTTTTTCCTTTTTTTTTAAGTTTTCAGACCCAAAAAATGATCTGTCTATGTTTGCTTATACGTGCTTTGTATCACCATGGTAACCGCTGAACATTACTGAACTTTAGTCATGTGTGAGAAGTAATATGGTTTAGTTCTGTTTTAATCCTGGTTCAGTCCTGGTCTAGTTCTGTTATTTACTCCTTTTTTATTCCTGTTTTAGCCGCGGTTTACTCCTGTTTTAGTCCTGTTTTAGTCCTGGTTTAATTCTGTTTTGGTCCTGGTTTAATCCAGTTATTTACTCCTTTTTTAGTCCTGTTTTAGTCCTGTTTTAGTGGCGGTTTACTCCTGTTTTTGCCCTTTTTTAGTCCTGGTTTAATCCTGTTTTAGTCCTGGTTTAATCCTGTTATTTACTCCTTTTTAGTCCTGTTTTCGCCCTTTTTTAGTCCTAGTTTAATCCTGTTATTTATTCCTTTTTTAGTCCTGTTTTAGTCCTGGTTTTATTCTCTGTTATTTACTCCTTTTTAGTCCTGTTTTCGCCCTTTTTTAGTCCTGTTTTCGCTCTTTTTTAGTCCTGGTTTAATCCTGTTATTTATTCCTTTTTTAGTCCTGTTTTAGTCCCGGATTACTCCTGTTTTAGTCCGGGTTTAATCATCTGTTGTTTACTCCTTTTTTAGTCCAATTTTAGTTCTGTTTTAGTACTGTTTTAGTCCTGGTTTACTCCTGTTTTAGTCCTGCTTTAATCCTCTGTTATTTACTCATTTTTTAGTCCCATTTTAGTCTTGGTTTAGTCCTGTTTTATTCCTGTTTTAGTCCTGGTTTAGTCCTCTGTTATTTACTCTTTTTTTGGTCCTGTTTTAGTCCCGGTTTACTCCCGTTTTAGTCCTGTTTTAGTCCCGTTTTAGTCCTTTTTCAGTCCTGTTTTAGTCCAAGAGTCTCGTTCAGACCTGACAGGGCACTGGTGACTCACTGTCTTATCTTTTTCTGAGGGAAGGATCTGGCGGCACTGAAAATAACACACCCTAGTATCCATTAAACTACCCTAAGGTGTGAACAGCCACTGAGTCATATACTGTATTACAGAACCACAAGAACAAGTAGTGAAATTATATGTCCATGCAGCAAGTAATCCTAAAATAAATTACTTCTAGACTAGAATTAAACTACGAGACTACGTACGTCGATAATAAATCTGAAAACAAGATGAAAAACCTGATATAAGTTGTAAAATCTTGGCCAGATCAGAGAAATTTGTAATGTAATACTTATAAAATGCTGCTATTCCTACGGTTTTTCTTTCTCTGTTTTATTTTGGTCTGAGGATGGGGTTATAAATTAGAGATAAGTTGTATCTTAGCGGACCATTTCTTTTCAGAGATGGTCCGTCTTTCCAAAACAAAAAATAACCTCTTTGACCCCTGTTTGAAACCACCTCTTCTCTTCTGCTCTACGGCTTTGAGATGGAGATTTTTGTGGCGAACTGGGAGGACCTGCTTGGATGAGTGGCAAAATGTATTCACTCTTAAAAACTTTAATCCAGTTGACTGAATTCAATTTTATTTTGTGATGATGCCGCCATTTTCCTCTCATTCCCTTCATACACACACACTTTAAATCTGCTGTTTTCACTGCTGAACTGTGCGTCTGGTGGTTTAATATCATTATTCAGACTGAAACATCATCGTCCAATCGGATTTGTTCACTTCAGTGACGCATGGGAAACAAAGGAGCTCATTGGTCACCATTGATTACAAACAAAATAAAACTTCTACGGAAATCCACAGTGTTTTACCTTGTGATATTTTTTATTTTCTTTTTTCCCCGTAAGCGTCATACTTGATACTGATTACCTGATTGGCTAATCTACCTGTCAGTCACGCCCACCTGAACTAAGACTCAGATAGGACATCACGTTCGAGTTAAAACTGCTTTATTATGTTTTTTTGTGTTCGACTTGGAGAAAAACATGGACGCCAATCGCCAAAGCTGTTATTGTTGTTGTTTATGAATGGACATAGCTAACGCGTT
>JACN01094540.1:0-13195 GCA_000787155.1 Scartelaos histophorus | reverse complement strand
TGTATATCCAGATCCAGATTCCTGGTCATCACCAAAATTTCCGAACAGTACTTTCCGAGAAATCCTGTCCACAGACAAATAAATACATTAATAAATAAACTAACTTGTGTAATCTCCTTGAAGAAGAAGTGAAGTAAGGGAGTGTGATGCCACCCATAGAGTTCAGCTCCAGTCAAATGAACCTCACCTAGGCCAGCAGTTATAGGAACTCATTTGGCGCAGAGTTCCATAACAGGAATAGGAATTTAATAACGGATAAAATAGCTAAATAAAAACACCAGACTCATGTAGGGTGGGTTAATACAAACATTTTAAGACTAAACCAGAACCAGAAAAGTTGGACCCAGAAGCGCTCCAATGAACACTTCCTACTTGGTTAGCAGATGCCCACATATTATTTTTTAATCATTTTAATTATGGACAGTAAAGCGTTATGGCAGTCTTATCCATTTTCAGTGCATTTTAATAGTCATTGGTATTGGTATTAGATCATGTTAATGAATAAGAAGCTGTCATAGCACTAGCACTGGCTGGAGTAGCAATTAGCATATTCCTAGCATGTGGTCACAGCTGGTTGCCCACACAGATACCCCCGAACAATTCCCTAGACACCTTTTTTTTTTTTTGCTTTAAGTCGTACAGCTGTGGCATGTCCAAAAGGCAAGCTGTGATTTTCCATTTTGCCACGTCTATTTTTAGAAAAAGAAGAGTGTCCCTAATACAGCTGCACAATATATGACAATCACATCTAATTCTCATTTTGAGTCGCAACAATTATCAAATCACAAAGGCTGCAATTAGATATAAGAAAGAATGTCCTCTGCAAAGAACAAAATATCTGTTTTTTTACAGAATAATCTTGCAGTCATTGGAGGAGGCCTTTGGATCTACCTGTGACGTCACAATTCTGGGAAAATGTAAAGTTTTTGAACTGTATAAATGAAGCTAAATACAACTCCAAGGTTCAAGGTTACTTTAATAGTACCGATATTTGCTAAAGATCCTGTATTACGCAAAAATTACTCTTCTGTGAGCATTAAGTCATGTTATAATGATGTGACGAATGAAGAAAAATGCTGGAATTTGTGAATTGTGAGTTAAACTTGTGAATAAAACAAAAAAACAACTCCAGAATTAGCCTCTTGAACTATAAATCATCTAAATAATCATCTGAATCATCATCATTTGTTACCTTATTGTTACCCTTGTATTACCTTTTTAATATATAACTTCATTTTATTTGTATTTTTATTTTATCAAAACTTATATTGTAAATTCCATTCATTGTTTTACGTTGGATCATTCCACAGAAGCAAGTTCCTGGTTTGCACATTTGCTCACTGATAATGACAATAGAACTTCTTCTGATTCTGATAATGACTTTCTTATTCTGTGAAGCACTTTTAATTACTTCTGTGAACTTGTGCTATACAAATAAACTCCCATTGCCAAGACTAGTTTAGAGCTCTACAAATACTCGAAGATGCATAGGATTTTTCCATTCGTTTATATTTTAGCTTTCTCTAAATTTGTGATATTTTCGATGTGCACAGAATCTTATTTTTTAACTCAAATCTGCATTTTAACAATATTATTTTTACCTGCCTCAGCCCGTATTAAATATTACTGCCCAGTAAAATGTTATGATGTCCTACGAACTTGAAATAAATTGATATTTTTGGACAGTTTTGGTTAATCTGTGCTCTAAACACTACACACAAGGCTTTATTTTAACGCCTTAATAAGAGACAACAAAGCTCTCTTATAGGTTTGTGGTTAAAATAAGAGAAGGAAACAACTGTGGGTGAGTTTATAGTAAATTTAAATACATCGTTTGAGGAAAATAATCAAGACCTGCGCTACAAATTGGCCAAAATATCGGGAGGACTTATTGGCAACTGGTCGCTCTGGATTCTAAACACTCAATATCAGCATCGACCATGGAAAAAAAAAAGAAAAGAAAACATATCAGTCGATCTATAATCTTAACCATCTCGCAGCCCCAGTCCCCAACACCAACATCCACTAAGTTCCCCAATCAAACGAAGCTGAAACAGACAGCGACTCCCAAGCGGCTTTGGCTTTTGACCCTCCGCAGCCGCCGTACATGGAGACGGAGGCGAGGCAGTGAGGCAGTGAGGCGTGGAGGAGTACAGTGTAGCGGGGGGGGAATAGGTGGACGCAGTAAGAGTAGAAGTATATCTGAGTACAGTCCACCCCTTGGCCCCGGAGCTTATCTCCTAATGAGTGCACGGATTACATTAGTGGCCGTGCGGTCAATGTATGTCACGACTTTACCATCAGCGCATGCATGGACTGGTTTATCCGGCCGTGCCCCTGCTAATTAGCGATGAGGCTTTATCAACATAATGGTAGACTTTGACAATCTAATTATTTTCCTTGCTGCTCGCTCCTATTAAAACTGGAAGAAGAAGGGGAAAAAAAAAGAAACTAGGACAAATGACTCCATGACATTTCAGTGGGAAGAGTGCAGCACCTCGCGTTAGAACCAGACGCTAGTGAAAACAAATCGGATTTTTGTTTATGTATCTGAGGAACATTTGTCTTTCCCCAGTGCAGATATGTTGTGTAAGCAGCTCTTGAGGTTAAAATACGTTAAAAAGGAAGTGCACATCAGCATGCTAGTTGTTGTTAGCGCTAATGTGACGGCAAATCTTCGCTCTAGTGTCTGGTTGTTAATTTAAAAAATTAATTAAGTAAAATAAAAAGGTGTTCAGATAGCATAAGGTAAATCTCTGGATCACTGCAAAAGTTTTAAAATAAACTAGTTTCATTTTGCATGTTTTTTAAGATCATTTTAAACGTGTAAAGGAGAATTGGCAAAAATACTAAATGAACTGGCAAAATAATACAAGAATCACATTTATTTCAGAATATGTTTGTGCAGATGTAAACTACAGTCAATGATGGGAAAAATACTTTAGTTTTACTCAAATTAAAATGTATTTTGTAATGTATTTCAAATGGGCAGAGTCCTGTGTGGTGAATATTTGAAATATTTTAATTTACATTATATTATACAGTAAAAGAACATTACAAAGCTTTATTTTTTGTTGTTTGTTATGTGTTTATTTATGTCTAATTAGAGGTGAAAAATAACTATTTTTTTCTAACTAGTACTGTCCATTCAAAGCCAAAAGTACTGCCCTGTATTTAGTTTAATTTAGAAAAGTAACTGTATTCTGAATACCACCAAATGAAAGAGCATCTGTATCAGGGTACAGGGAGTCAGGGTCAGTCAGAAGTTATGCAAAAGACGGGATATTTTTGTTTGCAGCTGAAATTATGGTCCATTAAAAATTACATAAAAATGAAAAAAAAATGCATTGCACACTAAGATGGTCAACGTCCAAAAGCTTTTTTTTTAATTTATAAATTACATTTCGGTAAAAAATATATTTTTCTTGCTTTGGACCAGTGAACAAAAGCAAGCAAGAAAAACATTTGATGAAGACTTTTTTTTTTTGCCAAAATATAATCTATAAATTAAAAAAACAGATCTGAGTGTGCTATGCATTTTTTCATTTATTCATTTATTTTACTGTTACATGTGCACTTCTACTAAGAACTTTGTGTGTGTTTTCTGTTTAATTTGAAACATTAAAAATTACAGTCTTATTATTTGCTAATCTGCCCATTCAAATTGCATTTTAACTTTGATTTCCCTACCAGACCTACCGAGGGGACAGTTAAATCATCAGGACATGTATAAAAATAGGAGAGCTGAACCGTAAAGCACATAGTAATGGAGCAGTTTGAAGTCTCGAGTGCATATATGGACCCCGGCTGCTGTTTACGTACCAAACAGATCAATACAAAGACAACGTTTTTTCAGCGCCTCCAAGAAAAGAAAAGTGAAGCTGCTTCGCGGTGTGTGGTACTTACGAAAACAAAGGGAATTCACCATCCAGGGCGACCTTGAACTGTCTTATTCACACCTTAAGATAGGCAGCGTAGGAGTGCTGACTGTAAAAAAGGCTTTTATGTGCAATCTATATATCTAGGTAAAGTTCCAGGTGAAGATCCGCTCTGTGTCATCGTCGCTAGCAACCATTTTCTCTCCTCTACTCGCACTGAGCTATAATAGGCAGAGCACACAACACAAGATTTATTGTTGTAGCGTTTTCAACAATCACGACTTACATAACAGACTTTGCAATTGCAAAAGGTGGTTTACTAAAGGACACGTCTGATTGATTGCTATTGCTAAAGTAGCTCGCTAAAATAAGGTTATGCTGCTATTTGATTTTGTCTATTGCGTTTGACTCATTCTCCAACGCTGCTCTGCTGGATTCCTGTAGTTGAAGTTACACACGGCTAACTATAGACGCGTAATATCACAGAGCAGCACCGTAAAGACTTTATGTTATGATATATTTTGGCAATCCTGCAGAAATGTACAGAATGTGTTGTATTGTGTGTTGAATTAGTAATGTTTTAGTTGAGGATTCACACAAATATAAAAGAACTGTAATACACCAGCATCACTTTATACTGTAAGTTTTATAGACTGATATATTGTTTGGCCGATACATTGTTGGACGATATTGGTACTTTTTAGCACATCCATTGTCGGGATTAAATCTCCAGCAGTTTGGACCAATCATCTGATTAAATATGCACGAAGAGTGGATGTAAAAACTAAAAAAATGTGACTCCATTGCATCTCTCCAGTTTGTAGTAGAACAAGGTTGTGGATGGGCTTGTACTAAATCCAAATGTGAGTAACATTACCAAAATCTGCCCTCAAATATCTGCCAAAAAATCGGCCATTGACAAAACCCGTATCAGTCAATCTCTAAGTTTATTCAGTTTTTGCATAATTTTGAGATTAAATAAAAGTGACCTGATATTAAAATTTAACAAATCCTCAAAACCACATTCGTAACATTACTGATAATTTCATATATCGCGCACCTCTTGCCTCTTGTAAAGCTTCACACCTCCATTCTTCTTTGTCTTTAAAATATTTCGTGCAAAACTAAAAACGTCTCTTTAATATTAGTTTAAGTCGATTGCGATGCAGCACTGTGTAGGCAGGCAACTGTGGTAAAACAACCAGAGGTGTGATTCAAACAAAACCTTGAAAATAAGTGGAATTTATTGGTACAACTTAAAATAAATCCACCATCGGTTCGGTGGCTGTGTCGACTGTAAAAATCCTGGAATACTTTTTTTATTATCTAGTATTTGAAAGTATTTGGAAAAGTATCAATGCTGAACTAAATAGGACAAAACTGGACATTTTCTGAATACTTCCACATCTGTCTTCATCTTTATTAGCGCTAGTGTAAGACCGCATGGTGATATTAAAGAAACTACTGCAATTTGGAGTAGAAAAGTATATTCTGTAATGAAGAAGAGGTGATTGGGGTCAAAGGTGGTGTTTGCAAGAGCAGCCACTTCCTCCTATGTTCTGTTTAAATGCAAAAGGATCTGGAATCAGACCATAAAACCCGATAAACAGCCGTCCTCACTTGGGATGGTTCAAACAGAGCAGATCATTTGTATTCTATCAAATGCAGAACAGAATATATAACTTCTTTTACCTCAGATGCATAAGAGTTTTGTGCTTTGATTGTTGGTTTTGCAGAAATTCGCACAGTTTCTCTTTGTTACAGTTTCTTTGTGTTATTTTTCATTTTTGAAGCTGCTGCTGCTGTTTGTTTTAACATGAATGGACCATGCGTCGCTCTGAATCCACCGCAAGAGATTTTTTGAAAAACATAGTTGGGAAAAAAAAGCTTTACATTTCAGATTTGACAACTGATTGGCGCTACCTGCGTCTGAAGCTTCGGCAGACTTTTATTTGAACTCAATCTGACCAGAACGAACTGACTTAGTGAACCGATTTTGCGCTATTGAACATGTTCCTCTAAAATAACATTAGCCAACAGTTTTCACTCTTTTTGGTTGAAAATCGAACACCTAAACAGGACCATGAACGCTCGTATTGATCAGAGGCTCCTGAAAATGCGTCGTTTAAATCCATTTTGTATTTTTTTAAGAGTTTTCAGACGATCTTAAAAGTTTTTTGGGTTGTGTTTGCGCATCGCGAATGGAAACTGGTGAACTTCCCGCCAATACACACACATGCAGAACACCCTTAGTGCAATATCAAAGCGAAATATCAATAGAGCTTCAGCAGATCAATACTGAGCAGGTTGGAGTGTAGCAGCTGTCACCATCCCTGGCATCATTTCCTCTCGTGTACTTGCCGCAGCTAAAATATAGGGCTGCACGTTCCTTTGTAATGAAATGTTTACTGTTGGCTGTAACAATGTATGCGCCCCTGTCCTCCGAGCTGTCAACACAAACAGTGACGGCATTAATAGCCACGCACGGATGTCACACACACCTGCTGCAAGGAGGGATGACAGCTCCAATACAAATGAGCGTGATCTTAAACCTATTAAAACACTGCAGACTGGGGTTACTCTGCCATTTTATTATCCGCATTTATTACTGTGAAGCGATATGTGAAAGTTACACGGTGCACCTCTAAAAAGCACTAATGCTTGTTATAATGTTTCCTCATCTCAAACAGAACTGGAGTTGTGTTTTGTTTCATTCATTAGGCTCTTTTGTCGTACTGAAAACAGGCTGTTGCACCCTGTGATGTCATCAAGTGGTAAAACAGGAAGCACTGCGCTCACTTCAAAACGCAAATACCATATTTTTGGGGCTATAAAGTGCACCGGATTATAAGGCGCAGTATCAAATAATATGTCAGTTGTGTCATTGTCCACACATAAGGAGCATCGGATTATAAGGCACAATAAGAGAAACAAAACGTGTGTCGGATAAATCGAACTTTATTCAGGTCATTTACAATAACTCTCAGTTGTAGCTAACACAAAAATACAAGTTTAACAGTTGGTGATTTGGGCATCAAACATGCCCGGATCCCTCTCAACATTGTTCAGTTTTAACACTAAAATACAAAACCTGAAATCTGCATGGTGCATGTCTCTTAACAGGTGCATTTTGGGTCCTTGAACACCACACGGCAGAACTACCGGTATGTTGCACAGTCGCCCTATATGTCGCCAACATATTACTCCTCCTGACTCGCCCACTAATACGTTATTAGACTAATGTGGACAACATCAAATCGGTTGGAGGTTAAACACAACCAAAGGTCACACATAAGGCCACTGGATTATAAGGCCACTGTGGATTTTTGAGAAAATGTCATGATTTTAGATGTGCCTTATAGTCCGAAAAATACGGTAATACCAAACCATAAGGAAACCATTGCAGAATAAAGCAGTTCAATTGAGGCTAAAAGGTAGATGTTCACTTTAAAATGACTACATAATGACATCACAAGGTGGAACAAAGCATTTTGAAGATTGGAGATGTTGATGGCCCAAAAATGGGGTTACGCAAACTGTGAATGAAACAAAACGCTACTATACACGTTGTAACAAGGCTAAAAGCTCAAAGGAATTAATTCTGTGTAATTCTGTGTACCTTTAAAATACTAATGTAACAAGTTGTACCAGTTTTAGTACCACAAATATCTTTTTTCTTTGTTATTAGAATGCATAGTTACACAGAACCTTAAAGCGTATTAGAAATAAAATGCATTACTTTTATTAAACATTTTTTCGCGAATTTTTTCCTGTTGAAAAGTGTAGCCATATGAGTCGGTTCTTATAGAAATAAATGAATGAGTGACTTCAATGCACATGATAAAGTTCACCTGGTGTATTAAAAAGCTGCTATCCAGGGACACATTGACATTTTCTTATCTCCATGTATTTTATATGTATATTTAAACACAAAATAAAAGTAGTTATTGCATTTTTTTTTCTATTTATGTGATTTATGTGATTCCTGTGCAAATGTTATTAAGTGAGTTATGGATATTGAATAAAAAGCATTATTTTGCAGCCTATGAGACGCATCTTATACAAATAAATCACTGACTTGAAGTTCACCGCGGTCTTAGATGTATTGATGGAAAGCTATTAAAAAGCTGCGATCCAGGGTTGCGCTGCCATTTTCTTATCCCCATTCATGTGCTCAGAGTCTGGTGGTGAGGAGGTCAGACTCTCCCGGATATAATGTTGTACTGGAGTGTCTCATTGTGTTAGCATTGAGTGAATAACAGCAGCTATAGCAGAAATAGTGTTATGTTTTGCCCGAACTGATTCCTGACTCAGTTTTGTATTCGTGCTCCTACACTCTTCTCTTCACAATGTAACGCAGGCTTTTATCCGCGACAGTGAAGGACAAGAGGCTGAAATTAAGAATGGCTTGGGTCTCTGTGGTAGCGCTGCCGTGGTAACAGTATTATATAAGTCAAGGCAGAGCTCGAGGATGTGTGGGATGGGCAGCACAGTGGCCTGGATTCAGACAGTCAAAGGGACAGGAGGGCAGTTGTTGAGCTAAAAAATAAAGCTTACAATAGCCAAACTGACAAAGCTGGAAATATGCGGTTTAAACAGCAGGTTGAGAGGGTAAAAGAGCAGTTTAGGAGCTAATGGTGAACAATTAAAAGTGCAGTATTATGCAAAATTGACTCTTCTGAGCTTTTAGCCCTTTTATAATGTTGCCTCATCGAAAACATAACTGGATCTGTGTTTTGTTTCATTCACACATGCTTGAGTAACACTTCTTAAATCTGTTTACCGTATTTTTGGGGCTATAAAGTGCACCGGATTATAAGGCGCAGTATCAAATAATATGTCAGTTGTGTCATTGTCCACACATAAGGAGCATCGGATTATAAGGCACAATAAGAGAAACAAAACGCGTGTCGGATAAATCAAACTTTATTCAGATCATTTACAATAACTCTCAGTTGTAGCTAACACAAAAATACAAGTTTAACAGTTGGTGATTTGGGCATCAAACATGCCCGGATCCCTCTCAACATTGTTCAGTTTTAACACTAAAATACAAAACCTGAAATCTGCATGGTGCATGTCTCTTAACAGGTGCATTTTGGGTCCTTGTACAGCACACGGCAGAACTACCGGTATGTTGCACAGTCGCCCTATATGTCGCCAACATATTACTCCTCCTGACTCGCCCACTAATACCTTATTAGACTAATGTGGACAACATCAAATCAGTTGGAGGTTAAACACAACCAAAGGTCATACATAAGGCCACTGGATTATAAGGCCACTGTTGATTTTTGAGAAAATGTCATGATTTTAGATGCGCCTTTTAGTCCGAAATATACGGTAGATCTCCAAAGCCCGAAATGCTCTTTTCCACTTTGTGATGTCATGAAGAGGTGGTTTTCAAGTTAAAAGCTTCCTCTTACGCATTGTTCAGTAGACATGATGATCCAAATGATTCTAGTGAAGGTGTGCAGAGTTTGAAAACACATTGGAGCACTTCCTGTATCACCACATGACGTCACAAGGTGGAACAGTTTGTCTGCAGGGTTTTTGTGTGAATGAAACAGAACGCAGCACGGCGGCACGGTGGCTGAGTGGCAACACTCATGCCTCACAGCAAGAAGGTTGCGGGTTCGATTCCCGGGTCGCCCGGGCCTTTCTGTGTGGAGTTTGCATGTTTCCTCCCCGTGTCTGGATGGGTTTCCTCCGGGTTCTCCGGTTTCCCCCATCAACCAAAAACATGCAACACCCTATGAACAGTGCACAACAAGGGATCGTAGGGGAGTTCCTCCCTCCTGTGGGCTCACCATCTGCAGAGGGGTTCATAGGGTCTGGGTCTGGTGCATAGAGTTAATGGGCAGCGTGCTGCCCCCGCGACCCAGCTGGATTAAGCGGGAGAAAATGGATGGATGGATGAAACAAAACGCAACTCCGAGAAAGTTTGTGTTGCAGAAATAACATCATGAAATAGACCAGAAAACAGCATAATAGGCCCTTTAAAGTGCACACGATGTAACTTTGATGGTAACTTTGAGCGTCTACCACCTTGTCTGAAATGTTCCACAGCATGACATTAAGCGATCTCCATGGAGACAAGCAGGTGCCGTTACAAGGGCGCATCTACGGGTTTTTCTTTGCATTTTTGTAACAAATAAAAACCAGGCAAGTCAAGAACATCTCTATTAAGACAAGCATGTGGCAGACTCTCCACCAGAAAAGTTACACAGTATAGCTTTAAGTGAGAAGGTTATTTTTGCTTTATTTGAAAACAGCTGGTTTTACTTAAGCGGAAAAGAAATCTGCAGGCTGCATTATCAGAGTATATTGTTAGAATACAATAGGACATTTATCATGTCCTTCGCTTTTTGTGTAAACCGTTCTGTCCATTCAGGCTTAGCAATGGTAAAAGACGACATCTACTTTAAACTAGAGTTGTCACGGTGCTGCAATTTCACCTGAATTTGAGCTAAAGAA
The DNA here is from genome assembly GCA_000787155.1 of Scartelaos histophorus. Classification (NCBI taxonomy): domain Eukaryota; kingdom Metazoa; phylum Chordata; class Actinopteri; order Gobiiformes; family Gobiidae; genus Scartelaos; species Scartelaos histophorus. Next base: position 2,840 of record JACN01094540.1, on the reverse strand, counting down.
AAAGGCTATACTTATTTTGATTTGCTTTTTCTTTTAATACAAAACAAGGTATATTTAAAAATGAAATTAAAGTCGTTTTCTTACATTTGTAGTCTCACTGTTGCAGTTCTCAACTTTTGACCTTTTTTCAGGGCAACAGGGCAAAATGCAACCAAAACAACAAAAATAACTCAAATATATGTAACTATAACTATAAATCATATTGTTTTTCTGCAGCCTGCAAACATATGAGCCCAGTCACAGTCCCCCACAATATTTATTTCTAATTTAGACCTGATATAGTCCAGGTATAAGTCTGGTGATGCTCGGAAAGCCAATTATTATCGTTTTACTTGGGGTGAAAAGAAGTTGTTTTAGTTGAATGGATTTGTTACTGTGGAATAGCCGACAGTCCAGCTCTGGTACCAGCCCCCCGCACAATGACTCAAACAGAGCGGACGCCCAATGAGCAGAGTAAACATCCGTCTGAGCGCCGCCGAGTGAGCGATGCAACTACTGGGTGCTGCGTATGAATATGGATGATGTAACAACGCTAGGAGCTGACCTACTTCCTGTCTCCTCTCCGCTCGTGGCTGGGTCCCCTTCTGGATAACGCTGTCATCTCGCAACATACTGTAATAGCAGGAAGCACGCCATTCCCATGCTCAACTCAACATGCTTAGACTTCCATGTTTGTTTTGGTTTTTTTTCTTTCTTTCGGAGGGATGAGAGCTGCTGTGTGCTGCGGGGAGGAGTGGATAGGTGTTTGTTGTAATAGGCTAATCACTCACAGCGGTTTTCTAATGCTAACGCAGACAAGTTTCGCGTGCTGAAACGGGGAGAGCTAATCTGCATAAGTCATGCTGAGGTAATTATCGACTGGGATCGTTTTGTGATCAGTTTAGGTCCTTTAAAGAAATAAGTTTAAAGCTGAAATTGTCCTAATATTACACAAAATTTACTCATGTTATAAAGTAATAACCGTCTCATAAACATGATTCGTTCACGCATTTTTATGTATTTCTGGATTCATGGGCTCAAAATGCACTGTTCCACCTTGTGATGTCATCTAGTGGGAGCTTTCAAGTTTAACCTTTACATAAATTAGCAGAGACGGGCACTTCTATGCTTGAAATGATCTAAATGGTTTAATGAAGGCGTGTGGAGTTTAAAAACACAGAAAAACCACTTCCTGTATTACATCATGACATCACAAGGTGGAACAGAGTGTTTCTGTTTTAAGAGGAGAAATCTAAAGAAGCCTAAATATGCAAAAAATTGTGTTTTAAACATAACTCAGGTCATTTAACATATATTAGTATAGTTTATCAAGGCATTCTCTTATTTATTTTTTAGAAACTCATTTTTTTGTTGTTTTAGAAATAAACAGATATATTAAAACTACATAAAATAATCATACAGGACATATAATAATAGTTGTTTATGTATGTTTATGTATTTTCAAACCTAAGTTGATTGCACAATAGTAGTCGTAGTTGTAGTGAATGAATTAACATCTTTCTTTTAGTAAACTGTTGTATTGATAATAGTAATAATAATAGTATAACTTAGCATAAATAATAAATGTTAAAAAAAAAAAGTCTATATAAATAAAAATAGGAACGACCAGACCAGCCTTGACATTTTTCTATTTCTATTTATAAATGTACATGGCTTTGACATACAGCTGCACATAGAACGGCACGGCGGCATTAGCCTAACTGCGATCGCTGGAGGTCTGCACCAGCACCAGATGAGCTAAACCCTTCCAGACTGCTATTATTGATCCAGTGCATTAGCCGCGCCGCGTGTGACGTGAATATAAGGAGAAGGCTCTATGACGGACAAGCCTGAGCAGACAAAAGGAGAGGCGTCTCGACAGAACTGGGGCTGTACACCGGAGAGCAGTCGTTTGTGCAATATCTTTATCTGCAATCGGTTTGGTACAGAGCCAAGATCCTGCTAGCTTCAGGAACTGGAAAAGAGAGAGAGCGCGAGAGAGAGAGGGGAAAAAAATCTATTTAAGATCGACATAAGAGAGTGGAATCTGGCAACCGCTCAAAACTGCCTTCCAACATTTGATAAGTGAAAATAGGCTAATTTGGTGTATCACTCCAGCGGCGCCAGTCCAATACTTTGCACCCATGGCTATAAACGAGCAGAGGCCAAGAGAGCACGAGGTAGTTTAAAGAGCCCATATTACGCTGCCTTCTGATCCCTGTTATAATGCTGTTTCCTTATCAAAAACATACCTGGAGCTGCGTTTCGTTTCATTCATGTTTAACGCACAGATCCTGCATATTTAGGCTCGAGTTTGTCTCTCAAATGGAAAACACTCTGTTCTTTCTTGTGATGTCATGTGGTACAATACAGGAAGTGCTCCGCTGCGTTTTTATACTCCATATATATCATTTCAGGCACGGTATTGACGATCTCGACTAAACAAAAGGTAAAAGGAGCCGTTAAATTGAAAACTACTACTTCATGACATCACAAAGTGGAGCAGAGCATTTTGAATTTTGGAGATTAAAAGCCTGTTCATACCTACAGTCGTTTTGTTCGTCTCAGCAGGACTTTGGTCGGCAGTTCGGCAGCGCTCTGATTTGTTATTTATGGGGTCGCACACAGCCAAAAAAATAATAGCGTGGTAATAGAGTTTGTAGGTTTTGGTGCACAGATCTACGCTGCCAAATACACATTTACAAGTTCTACACTGCATCAGATTATTAATTAAAATCTTCTGCTTGAATAAACAACTTTACAACATAAAACCATCAGCCACATATCACGCTGGAGATGGTTCGTGTTAAACTTTTGGGTTGTTGTGTATTGCTGAGAATCTGCATAGCAACAGCAGAGCG
>KN504579.1:3771-16184 GCA_000787155.1 Scartelaos histophorus | reverse complement strand
GGTGGTGAGTCATTTACAGTGAGAACCAGTTTGAAGAGTTAATTTTAGAGTGTTTTACAGATGTGCTGATAACCACGTGTTAATTTCTTAGACACTAAAGAATGGAAAATTATTATTCAAAAACCACTAATACGAAGTGGCCACTCACTGCTGCATGGCACCACTTCTGTATGTTCTTTTCCATAGTGGTAAGTTTTCCTATAAAAGTCAAATGCCTCATTATGTGCTAACAATAATATCAAAGTGTTGAAGATCAGATCACATGTAAGAAACGTGACTCAAGTAGAGAAATGACAAACCAGAGACACAGAATGGGTAAATTTAGCTGTCCGCAGTGACAGTTTCCGTTTTCTGAATGAAATGGTGCATGTTGGGCAGCCACAGTGCTCTTTGAGGCTATACACAGACAGCACCACACATGTTATGTCAGAGAGCCACGACTGAGGAAAAATACATGCACAGGAGTATAGACAGCCTGCTTACTCACAGTTATAAATAGCAGCCCAGCGCTACAAACTCAGCTGGAGTCTGGCAATTAGGATCTGAAAAACTGCATAAGTAAAAGATGGAGACATGGTTCGTACATTATATATTGTTATTATTCAGGGTACGTGACAATGCTTGTCTGCAGTGACTCATGTCTGTTTGCACATATTTCGTTGGATATGTTCGGGTATGGTAGGGTACACTATGCAACTCTTTAACATAAAACGTGTAGGCTCTAAATCATGTGGGGAAACATGCTTCAACAGACCTCCCAGGGACTTCTGTTGTTCTGCTCCATTTCCACACACAAAGCCTTTAAATTACCCTATCACTGAAACGTGCAATAATTCATAATAAATGACCAAATCTGCATGAATATAGCTTTTCTACTTTCAAGGCACTAAAAGCACTTTACATCACACATTACACAGATACTGGAGGCAAGGTGGGTTAAGTGTCTTGCCCAAGGACACAACAACAGCATTCATCTGAGAGCTGAAATTGCACCGCCAACCTGCAGGACAGCGGTTCTGACCACTCAAGGAATGGCATTGATGTCGAGAGCAGGATTCGAACCACCCGCCTTCAGATCAGTGAACATGTTGCCAACTGGGGAACTAAGTCACCCTAAGTGGACAATATGTTGGATATGTCGACATGAAATACGAGCGCATGTAGTGAATGAGTAAAACATGCCTGGCGCGTGTCACAGTTCCTAAACAGACTTCAAACGGCAGACTGCAAACTTCCTTCTTCACATTCCTTAACAGATAAACCAGATGGAGAGGAAGTGAGTAAACAGCTGAGTGTTGTCTGGCGTGTGTGGACGGGGGAACACTGTGCTACTGGAGGATTAATGAAAACAAATAAATAAAAGAATAAAGACAGACATAACGGATCTATAGAACTGAGATATATTTGTATTACTATATTTCTATATTTCATTTTTACTTGTACATATACATATTATTGTACCTTACTGACACCAGTCTGTTGCTATTTTTGCAACTTATTTTGGATTACTGCTATCTCTTTGATACTATAATATATTGTCATGTCTGAGCTACTGTGTTCAATCAAATAATTTCTCTTATGGATCAATGCAATTTGTATTCAAAGTCTAAGGATTAAGTCCAACGATTTTTTTTTTAAGCTGCATTGACTTTTGCAGCCAAATATTCCAGCTAGATGTGTCCCTTAATAAATTACTGGTCATATAATGTTAACTGAATATATGCATGTGATAAAATTACACAGAATCACCCCTTTTCTCTATCAGTAAGACCGTTAGTGACCATTTATCACGAGTGAATGTCCTCAGATCATATCCTGTAGACCACAGCACTGACAGGGAATACGAGAACCACTGTATTTTATATCATGGAGGCTGAGTGCCAGTTTAAGTGTGCAGGTAACACACACCACTTTAGATTGCTAATCCATGTCATCTATTGTCGCAGTATCTTGCCAGAAAACTGTCAAGTGGTATGTCTTATTCACTGAACGAGGATACTGTAGATTTTAATGATGATGAAGAAAACAGGCACGAAAACCGCAAATAAAGCTAGGTATCGCACATATGTAGCTACATTATTCACAATGTGCTGGTATAAAACAGCTCTGCTTCGTAAAGTATATGTTAGCTTGGAAAAGTAAAGTACTCATGAATTCTCAGGTACTTAACACTGGTTTATGACTCCACACTCCCATGGTTTACAGAAACTCACAATGCGTTCAGAAAAGTCCTAAGCGGAGAGGCCCAACATCACCTTGGCGACAACAAACACCCATACAGAAAGCAAACACGACCTGGCTACATATCGCTTAGTAATCAAAAGCAGCCAACAGAAAAGGATGGCGGGCGGAAAACTCATCTCCCCATGTGAGCCGGTTGGCGAGTTGGCCACCCAATGAGTCACACTGCTATTTCTGCTCAGATGCACGAGGCAGCATCATCCCAGACGCCGCAGACGCACTTAAAGGAGCAAGGTGAAGCAGGAGGAACGCCGAGCACCGCAACCCACAGGAAGAGCTCAGGAATGTGGGGTAAAAAAAGGTCTTTGGAATCACACCAGGCAATGCAATGAGGTCTACTGTCAGAAGAATAGCCTGAGCAAGAAGCATCTATCCAGCACTGGGAAGATATACATATATATGCAGGAGACAATGTTGAAATTTGGTGTATTGATTATCATGGCCAAAATAATAAAATAATTGCAATTAAAGATAATATTACAATAATTATTTAAGTAGTTGACAGTTTAAAAATGTTATGGATATGAATAATTATAATGTTAATACTATAAATAGGCCACTATAGTATAGTATTTTATTAGAAGTGAAAACAACAACGATTTAGATCATTGGTGTGCAAACTTTTCTCACTGACAGCTGCATATAGAAACAGATTTAAAGCAGAGGGCCACAGACTCAGTTACAGTGAGTCATTCACCTAAGTGCATTTCACACAAGTTTAATTGAGTCCCTGTATCTTTAATAAGGTCTGGAACAGTAATCTTTGGTCTGTATCACTATGCAATGTGATGCTATTGAGGTTATTGTGGTAGAATTACTTCTAAAAAGTTGAACTAAATCAGTAGAAGGACTGAGGGCAGCAAAAGTTGGTCTGAGGGCTGCATCTGGCCATAGTTTGGATCTAGAGACCATGATGGAGAAGTCACTTTTTTCTGCATTCTGGTGATATGAAAGCGATTATCTTTGTTGGTGATTATTCCAATTATAAATGTCCTACAAACGATTACAGTCCATCCTTTTTATCACGATAAATAATATTATTGTTTATTGTCCCATCCGTAGATATGTGTATGTTTCACAGGGCATGGAGACATTATCTTATTGGTAATAAATTCCAGCAGATATTGTTTAGATACTAAAATATCTGTCTATTTCTCCCAAACTGGGTTGGTTTCTAGGCTTGCAAACGTATCTAAAATTCAGTAGCCACAGACAACCAGAAGTGTTTCTGATGTGTTTAGATATATGAGAAACTCCAGAATGGAGCCAGACAATGTAAACAGCGTGGCTCGCTTGTACAGTCAACATAATAATAAGCATCTGCGTTTTTTCCACGTTTCTGTTTCTCCACCTTGACTCTGGAAGACTAGTTTGAGTTAATCACAGCTCAGTCGAGAAGGTCATAGAGATGAATGGACAAACCAGTGGGTCACTGAAAATGCCAGGGCTCACATAAAGGGCTGGCTTTGTTATTTGCTTCAGGGTTGGAGGGTCATTCAAAAGCTAACGACCTTTTTATAGCTGAAAAAACAGGTGCAAACTTTACACTAGAGTCCAGCAGGGTGGGTGTGGTTTTGCCTGTTTATGTCATTTGCAGACCCTTGTGTAGACATAAAAAAGTCCTCTGGGCACTGGAGTTGGTAAATCTAAGCCCATGTGTACACTGTCATGTTTTTGATCCAAAGAAGAATAGAGGAGACAGACTTTTACAGCCAAAGAGACATTGAGTCGCTCTGGTCAGCTTAGTAAAGTGGCCTAAAAAGCTAAAGTCTTAACTCAGTCACTTATACTCTCCAGTTTCCACTTCAAAGCAGGGAACATTTAAAAGGTTTCACCAGTGGATTTCCTGAGTTGTATGTGTGTCAGTGATCTGGGATGGCAGATAAAAAGGTGCAGGACTGAACTTGCTCCTAGAGAACTTCAGCAGTATCAGAACATCAAGCCAAGAAGAGATAATGTATATGTGTGTATGTATGAACTACATATAACAAAGTCGCTTTTCTCTTCAAAGACTGTGTGTAATGATATGGGTTTGCAAATACACTGTACACAGCAGCTTCGAGGTGTTTCGTAAACAATTTAAGATTATCATGCAAGCTCAATAGTAATTTACTAATCAATACTTAAACAAAATTCAAAGCCAGATACAAATATATATATAACCACACCAATGCAGAAAAATTTGCTTGATCGGATATCCACCTCCAAATATCTGGTTGGACACATGAATTGATGAAATGATTGGTTAGTCGGCCCAGAAAGTACACAAAGTTGTTCTGTAGTTTCTTGAGGCATAAATAATAGCTACATGACACATTTGGATCAGTTTTGTCTTGTTTTCTCTGCACTGGTATCCCTAACCCTAACACGGGTGCCAAAATCAGAACTGAAAAAGCTGGATTGGTGCATCCCGAGTCATTACTATGTAAGAATATCTAATACAGCTGGATTTACACATTACATTTGTTTACATGTGATTTATGCAAAGGCTTGGTTATAGTTTTATTCACATTTCACACATTGTCCTTGGATTTTGCGGTAAGCAGTAAATTCATACAAAAAAAATCATAACACGATTTCACAGGCAGCGATCCATCCAACAAAACACACTTAATCAAAGCACAGCCACTGTCAACACATCATTGCAATCCACTGATTTACTCCTCAGCATGATTAACATCAACATATAAGAATCACGCCGAGTGCGCCGTATCCTTACTGACACCAGTGCGGAAGTCAATATAGCTTCCATATGCTGTTGTGGAGGTCTCGCTGCCTATAAGAGCTAACACATGTCTCCAGCCTCATGGTGTGTACGTTACGCCAGAGGAGCACGAGAGTTTGAGGGAAGACTCGTGGGCGACTTGGCTCTTGGTAACCGACCGCAGCACTTTGAACCACACGTTTCATGCCAACGCCATGAGGTCTCACTCGAAACATTCCCTTTACCTGATCTGAACAATATGCTGTAGAGTAATGGAACTATATGAAGCAATGACCCAGAAATGACAATAACATTTATTCAGATATATTTTACTAGTCAGAGGAGACTTGCTGATCTGGTCTAGACTTTTTTAAAGGGAACTTGTGTAACTTTTGTGGTGGAGGGTCTGTCAAATGCTTTTCTCCATGGAGATGTTATTGCTTTGTCTGGAACATTTAACTCTATGGTATTTTAACTCCATGGAGATCAAACCAGACCAAGTTAGAGGTTAGATCTATGGAGAGGCATCCCTGCTCACAGTCAGAATGCATGTTTTTATTGGCATTTTTGAGCCATAAATCCATCTGTAATTCAATAAATGTAATACATGTGATGCACCTTTAATTTCGCTCATACTTGGATTCAGGGACACGTAAAGCAGATTCGAAAGTGGGTATAGATTGAGCATTCCACAGTGTTATTATAAATTATCTCTAAAGCGAACTGCCAAACCTTAATTTGAACATTGAGGGTTGGCCTGGATACAATGAACAATTAGACGAATGAGATTTGCAGTAGATAAGCCAATTATGCAATTATAAACTTAACTGGCAGTCGATGTAATTCTAGGTTTAACGGTGCCAAGATGCTGGGTGTGATCCTTAGAGATTGTAATATTTAGTCTGAGGAGCAAAAGGTCAATTTGTATTTTATGTATTTTATGCTTTATTTGATATTTTTATGTATTTTATGACTATATGCAAGTAACTTTATGTAAGGCTATGAGAACACTATCAAAAAGGTGCTAAAAAAATGCTAATTCTCATATAGATTTTCTGTGTTATTAGTTCATATGACTAATATATGGTGCATTTTAAAGATGGACTATGTCATTTTTCTGATTGTCTCCATGGATATGTTATAGTGTTGCTTTGAAAGTTTCACAGTATGGCATTAAACATGTCTATATCCATGAAGACAAGCGCATGACACTACGAGGCAAAATTACAGGTAAGGTAGAGGTAAGGAGAGGCAACCCCACTCACAGTAAGAAGTTTTTATCTCTAATGCCATTCAATGCAAAGAAGTAACATCGGCATGGTAACAAGCAGATCCATACCAGAAAGGTTACACAGTGCACCTTTAAGTGTAGCCTAACTTGAATGGCATAGAGATTGGTTTAATCCTGTTTCAGAGACAGTTTTGAGATCCTCCTCCAAGTGAATGAAATATGCTTTTAAGAGATTTGCAGATGATTGCCTTCGGTTATACAAATTATGTCGAGAGCTTGGTATGTAGGTCATATTGTAACAGTAAAAAAAGCCTATGTTTCTTTTCTTTTTTATTGCTAAATTAACATTAGCAGGCAGGATGAGTCACCTTATGCTTCCAATATGGTTTCCTGTAACAAAGACACAGTTTGTCTCTGCGTTGCCCATCACCACTGAAAATTAACGGCCTCAAACCATTTTTTCTCTGGGACGCCTGCCTGACACTGGTTTGGACGAGGCGACTATTGGCATAAGTCTGATGAGTGGAGCTCTGTGGGGAAAAGAAATTAATGTGTGGGCTAAATTGTTAATTCATTTGAGGAGAAACTCTGACTTTATTATGAAAATATTTTTATTTTATATGTTAAACCTATTATTTAAAAGTCCTGGACCCCTTTTTCTCATGTATTTAAGCAGTTTATCTTGCCCTAGTACAGATATAATGCAAATATTGTATATCCTTGTTATTGTCTGCAGTGTGTTAGCATGGTAGTTGTTGTTGGCAAAACCTTGCTCCTGTGAGTTGTGAAAAATGCTTATAATCTCATTGCTGTGAATGGAGCTCCACAGTGACAGCTCACTCAAGTACTGAAAGTAAAATGTCCATTCATTTTCCCCATAGACCTTTCAAAAAATTTAAATATTAAGAATTTAAAGGCACTGCAGAAACTATACAGGTAAGTGCTAATCAATTTCCATAACACTGTTGTTTAAGCCCAAAAAGGCTGCGTAAAATGCAAGATTCTGACTTTAAATACAATTATAAGTCTTGCAGTCATTATTTGCCACATAACTGATAAGCTCTGAGGACTCTTTTAGACTTTTAATATAACTTTTTAAGGAAAGTCTATAAGAAAAATGAATGGGAAATGTAGTTCCATAACTGGGAGGTGGGCGGTCACTGTTAAGCTCCAGAACACAATTTTAATTTTGAAGTGTGATATTTCATATGGATGATAAAAGAAAATACTGAAACTAATTTATGGTAACACAATCACCTTAAAGCAGGATTATTCCCAAAAAAGTAAATGCACTATATGATAAAAAAAAACCATAAACTGCAATAAATAAACAGCAGAATGAACATAATTAGTTTGTGGCTAATTAATCATACACATTATCTATTCAACCCTCCACAACTCAAATCTAACTGTAGAAAGAAAAAATAACAAAAAAAAAGTACTGGCTCCCAAAAATATTGTTCCACTTAACATATACTGAACAATAAATCCGTATAGTAATTATCATGACAGGCCTACGCTATGGTCATCCTTGAAACAAAGAACAAAGGATATTAATAATTTCCATTCGTTTCCCGGCCTATACTTTCCCTTCATCTCAAGTCCGTGCAAGAAAACTGGTTCCCATGCCTGAAGATGCAGTTTAATGGGAACCAAGCCAAAGAAAATACACACTCTCTCTCCTTGTTGGGTCAAAAGGCACATTTAGTTGGCCTACATTTGTGCTTGCATTTTGTAATCGAGTGGGACAGCCAGCAGTGTGAGCCAGGAGGCATGCTTAGTGTTAGATTTGTGAGAAATTACGTCAGATACATATAGTAGATTACAAGTATTTACTCAGGGGGAAAGGATTATACTGAGATTTTAAAAGGTCCATCTTATGCTATCTTATAATGTTTTTTTCCTGTTTTGTTTCATTCACACAAATTCTGCATATTTAGGCTGAGTTCTGTTGCACATTGTAATATGGCTATAAGCTCACAATAGTCTTTTTATTTTTTATTTTGTTTTTTTTTCCAAGAAATTATCTGTGCTATCAATATAATTCATGTGGTGACCCTATAGCGGAGTAGGAATGTATAAACAACTTTGCAATAAATCAAATATAGTTATTGTTTATACATTGTTATTTATCAGTTAAAATGTAAACTCATTAAAAATGTTTGAGAGACACATGTTTTTGAGTATTTTTGGTTTTGTTTCCTTTTTGTCTCAAATCTTCCGACACAGTAAACAATGCCACGGTCGACTCATATGCATTCATCATCATATCCAGCCCTAACATGTGGTCTGCGCCGAGGGGCCCATGGAACCAGGGTCCCCGCAGCCTCCAGATACTGTCATAAAACGGTTCAGTATTGTATGGAAATTTTCTCCCGTAGTAAATCAGAGCGTTTTGAAGTTGTTTCCAAGACGTTATGACTTCTTCTGCGGTTCCAAGGGTCAGCGTGATCATGTCTATTTCAAACTCCTTCCAGGTTAGAGTTTCCTATTTTCGTCCAAGTGGCCAGATCACGAGGTTAATGTAGGGCTGTCATGATAATTACTATATCTATTTATGTTTCAATATGTGTAAAAAGAATATTTTTATTTATAGTTGCTTATTTTTCATTGCACTACTGGGAAATTTGGGGAATTTTTGAAGATGTAAAAGATTGATTTACTAACATCTATGACTCATTACAGATGCAAAGTACTAGTGTTTCCATCTGCATCTGTGTATTTATTGCAGCTCATTTTTTTTAACTATATTTTTGATTTAGACTAGTTTTTGTGGCTTTATGATGCACCGTTTAACTTTTCTGGTCTGGTGGGAAGTTCGCCACCTGCTCGTCTCCATGGAGATATCGCTGTTGTGCCTTGAATATTCCACAGTATGGAAATAAACTTGGTGATCACTATGGAGACAGGTGAATGGTCAGCATCTATGGAGAAGCAAGCCTGCATATGGTCAGGGTTAGGGTTAGGGTTGGTAATTCATTTTTGGGTTGGGATACGGTATTTTTGAGCTATAAAAAGCCTGTAATTGAACAAGTGCATGCGAGATATGTTTAATACTCTACTGTGGAACATTCCAGACAAAACAGTATTTTAGAAAAAAAGCATTTGATGAACCCTCCATCATAAAGTTAAACAATCTGCTTTAAGGTCATTGTGCAAGTGGCATAAATTAACTTCAATATTACTGCTTATTCTCTATATTTACTTAATATATCGCACTTCACTTTGTTGCCGTGGTGACAGGCTTAGGTTAATAAAAGGCCAACGTAACGCTTACTCATAACCAGAGCTATCGCAACCGCACAGTGAACCCGTTAGCTTATTAGCTCATTGACATATGGATCCATTTTCCACGCCTGGACCGCGACTATGTCCTCTGTTCTCCTCTTTTGTGCACTGGGACAAGGGAGAGCGGCTCTTTCCTCTCGGGCCCTGCTCCTCTGAAGTCCCAGCTGCTGTGGATGGATTAATGCGTTCCCCAGAGCTGAAGGGTGGACCATAACTATAACTGCTACCAGTAGACTCCACTTTCACACACAGGCACAATACAAACGGACCCATAATCCTAACCTCACCACTTTCCCACTCATAAAACACATAATTGTTTGTGAATTGTTGCGAATTCACTTGTTGTGCAACTATACCAGCTCGACAATGATGCCATTTTATTTCAGTGCGTGTGAGTTTAAAAAAATGCAACTATAAAGACTCAAATTTAAATTTTTTCATACTTTTGCCATTTTTAACAGGCCCATATTAGGCTATTTTCTGGTACCAGGTATGTTTCCTCACCACAAACATACCTGGAGTTGTATTTTGTTCCATTCACATGTTTTTAACACACAAACTCTGCATGTTTAGAGTGAGTTCTTCTCAGACACAGAAAACACTCCAACTTGTGATGTCATGTGGTAATATAGGAAGTGTGTCTTGTGTGTTTTTAAACTCCATACACCTTCACTAGAACCATTTGGAAAATTTCAGCCCTGGAATCGCTAATCTCTGCTGAACAAAAGGTAAAAAGTGGCTGTTATCTGAAAACTACCGCTTCATCACAGGCTGGAAAAGAGCATTTTGAGCTTTGGAGATGTAGATGGACTAATAATAAAGCATTACTCAAAACACAGTTGGTATGTTTTGATGAGGAAACCATATCATATCACGGTTTAAGCTCCTTTAATATCCAAGAACTATCCAAAGACCCTAAGTACTTTATTTTCATGTAAAAACACAGCAATTTGTGCATGTGGGTTTTTGATACAGTGTGGTAATGGTCTAACTTCATGATATGCACACAGAAATTTAAAAACTGTTATATAAAACACATATCCTGTATTTTTGGAAATTTGAAATAAGTTGGTTAATACATTTTTTCAAAGGTTAATAACACAATTTTCATTTTCAGGTAATAAAATGTTAAGACCCTGGAGCTGCCTGTACTTTCCCTCTTAATCCAAAATGACAACGTTAGCTCGCGTTAAGTTCTACCCTCTCATTATAAACCACTCTTCTTCTCATTTCCCCTCATATTAGCCCTCGCCAGTCACACGTGTCTGCCACTTCCGCACGGCAACCAAATGATCCTGCTCCAAAAAAATCTTCACTAAAAGTTTGTCTACTAAGTTTGCTACTGAGCGTCCTCACTGACCCACTTCATTTTATTAACTATCAACATCTGGAGTTGTGTTTTGTTTCATTCACACATGATTAACACAGAAGTCCTGCATATTTAGGCCAAGTTCTTCCCTCAAATGGGAAACATCTTCCACCTTATGATCTTATTTGGTAATACAGAAAGTGCCTCACTGTGTTTTTAAACTCCATGCACCTTCACTAGAATCATTTGGATGATTTCAGCCCTGGAGTTGCCATTCTCTGCTGAACTAAAAGTAAAAGGTAACTGTTGTCTTGAAAACTACCACTTCATGACATTACAAAATGGAACAAAGCTATGGAGATGTGGAGACCAATAATAAAGGGTTACTCAAGCATGTGCGAATGAAACTAAATTCAACTACAGGTATGTTTTTGATTAGGTAACAGCATTTTAACATTGCTTAAAACTAACAAGTCAATTTTGTGTAATATAGGAAGACCTTTAAGCTCTGAGTCACTTTATGGCATTCACCTGTTGTTTACAAAACAACAAATGCACCCCATGGCACTAAAGTTAACAAGACTCTTTGCTTAATACTGTCCATATGGGAAAAATGCAATTCCACAAACAAAATCACTTTTGCAGTGAGCATGTCACTGAGTGAAGCCTATTCCAGCAACTATAGGCCTCAAGTTAGACACTGTACACAATGTATATAATCATAGGTTCTTATACAACCATTCAGTTTCAAGTCACCAATGGAGAGAGAAGTAACACGAGAACATACAAACTTCACCCACTGAGAACTGCATCCAAACAATTCAATCATAGGGTATGTTTCTGGTCTAAATCACAGACTGTATATAAATGGATAAAGCTAACCTGCTGACTGCCACGTTCTAAATAAGAAGTGTTTGTGGTACTTCTGGTTTCACTGACTCTGTTTCTAATTGACTTTACATTGAAAAATTGTCGCCCCTCTCTCTGTAACTGCTACAGTGACCTTGCCTGGAAATCTAGAAGGATATGTCTCTGTATTTGTTATACAGATCCATATCAGCTGCTGGTACAGCGGTGAGTCGGGATTCTTCTAGGCAAACAACGAGCCTCATCATTTTGGTCTTAAAATGTTCATATTAACCTGCTCTACATGATGGTGTTTGTAGGTTGCTTTGTAGGTAAATAAATTCTAGTGATGGGCCGTTATCTGTATTAACGTGCTGCGATAATGTGGGACTATTATCGGAAAATATCGCTGTTAATCTATTCTCAAAGTTGGGCAGGGAGCTGGGTCTATATTAAGCAAACTATGATGACTTTCACCTTTAGCGCGGATGTACCTCGCTGAATTGCATTGTAGGGGGCAATGAGTTTTTGAACCTGTAGCTACTGTGAAATACACAACAAACGCCACACGCCAACATGGATGCAGCTACGAAGCCACCGGGTTTGCTTCAGGGAAAATTCATTTTTAAAAAGTTTCCCAATGGAGATATTGACAAGTCTAAGGTTGTTTGCACTTTATGCAATGCAGAATTAGTTTACTTTCGGAGTTCTACCAGTCTCAAGTACCATCTAAACGCAAAGCATCCCTTAGCAAATGCTGATACCAGGTCAAGCACTGAAACGCCGGGAAAGAG
>KN504578.1:0-12035 GCA_000787155.1 Scartelaos histophorus | reverse complement strand
TATACACAGTGTATTTTTTTATGCTATACTGTGGAATGTTATAGCCGAAGCAACAGCATTTCCTTGAAAACAAGCAGGCCAGATAAGAGTTGTGGAGTTGCAAGCCTGCTAACGCTATGTTTTTCAGTGCAGTGATGTATTCCTGGGCTAAAAGGTTACATACTGTTGCTATAAATATATAAAAAATAATATGTTTCTTGAGGCTTTTACTTTAGTCTGAAACACAGGAGAGGTTTCCATACCAACCTACATTTGATTCTTTTCTTTTATTTCCATCTTAAACACAACTGACAGCCCCAGCCTCCCTGCACTTGTTCAGCTTGTGTTTTGTACAGCACAGACAAAGCACACATACAATTGGAAAGACATGAGTCCCACTGCCACAATGCTCCAGCTCCAAAGATGTATGTTTTCAATAAGAACTCGCCTATTGCTGTACACACTGCTATAAATAATACATTTTAAAGCTATTATTTTGGGGCCATCCAGGGCATTCTCAGCACACACCTGGACAGATCTGTAATGCACCTGTGAGGGGCTTGTGTTTGACCTGCCTGTGCTATTCTGTCTTATAATCTTTTTACCACAATGTGCTACTGCTCTTCCATTTTTTTCATTACTCACAATATGTTTCATTGTTTCTGTTACAGGAACTGTAGGTGATTTAAAATTTCATAAACTTCACCTAACCGTGTTCCCAAATACAAGGTAGACATGTTCAAATCAAGCTTTTATACAAAAAAATAAAATGCTGATTTTTAATTTATATTTTTTTTAATAAAAAAATCACGAATTTCTTTTTTCTTAAGACAGTTGTCCAATCAGAAAAAGCAGAATGTGCCGCACATGGAGTCATTTGAATCCTCTCTCTTTAAACCCCAACTCCTGCAGTCAGTCATGACACAGTGCTAGTGCAGCCTCTGCAGCTCAGAGAGAGAAATCTGGAGGTTCTGAACTTTCACACGAGACATGGTCTGTCCATATACTGAGAAAGGAGTTAAATTGTATAAACTATGCTGATAAACCTGAAAGACAAAGTTGTGGACTGCTTTTACATTGATCAGTGGTGCCGACATTTTCCCCATTGAAAACAGCGACTGGTTGTGGTGCCTTTTCTGAGCCGATGATTGACAGTCACCTCAATGCAACATGGCATGGACCAGTGTATGACTTTTGTGCTTGAACCACACTGTTGAACTCTTCTATAGACACAGTGGGACTGCCAGCAGCCGTCATTGATCCAACCTCGTAATTCAAATGTAGTGGCCATAGCTGAACCTAAAGCGGCCATTACAGACACAGTTTTGGACCCAAAAGTCGGATTCTTAACAAATGTGCACTAAAATGCTAAAATAAGGTCAGGGATGTGATTATAACTCTAATTTAGTGCCATTTACATGGTGAATCAGTTAACATAAAGTGTGCTTACATTTAGTGGTGCAACAGTAACAATTGACCAAAGTGCTCATCTATCATGTTGCTCTTTACTCAGAACAGGACTAGTTTTAGTCAGAGTTGGACTGTAAAATGTGTTTCTGACGCTGGTTACACAAACAGGACCTTATATTGTATGTGTGTGATGGTGTGGAACGCCTGTCACCCACTTGACTGTGCACACCGCCACCAAACATGCTGCAGGTGCCCTGATATTAATGCACACCCCACAATCTTCAAACCTAACTGAAGACCTCTGCTCCTTCCCCTGTCTGTTTCTAAACCTTTACTTTATTGACAAAGCGCAGACTTGCTGAGCTACCCTTTTAGGTAATTCACTGCTCAATAGCTTGGGGAATACAGATTATGCAATTGTAGAAAGTGCAGAAAGGAATTCAAAAGCTGGTATCAATCTGGCTTGGGTCTTTGCTCACTATAGGCCCAGCACCAGTGAAGCGTGTCATGCCTTTAAAAGCTCCCATTGCAAAGGAATACTATTTTCCTATCAGTTTTTACTTCGGAATCCTTCTCCCTTCTGCTTTTTCACCTATCCATCTGCGTCTGGACTAGTCTGGTGTAATTGTGTGAGCCGGAGTCAGTGAGCATGACTTTAATTCGCAGGTAGTTTCCATGGCCTCCCTCCACCTTCACAACTGATAGCTCTTAGGCACCATTAGTTACCTAACCAGCCTGGGACCTCCCCTCCGGTCGACTCCCGTTTGTATGACTGTGCATTTGTCGCCGTGGACATTTTCAACCTTATCTTGGTTTAAAATCTCCAATAGTGTTTCCTGGCCACCGACTCATCTGTTTTGTTTAGTCTTAGTATGTTAAAGGGCCCATATTACACTCTTTTCTCATCTGTTATAATGTTTCCTCATCAAAAGCATGCCACGTTTTTAAACTCCAGGCAAGATGATCATTTTTTTAGATGCTAACAGAGGAAAGAAAATTACTCATTTTTTGTTGTTTTTAATATAGTACATACTTAAAGGTGCATTGTGTAACTTTCCAGGAGCCACCACTACAGAAATGTTGAATTTTTTTCAATTTATCTGTTTCTATGGAGACACACACCAGTTTACACGTCAAATTTGTGGAAAGTTGGGCCCGTTTACAGTAGAATGCATATTTTTCAAGGTATTGTTTTATTGTTAAAACACATATAACTGCATAATAAGACTGCTTAATGCCATACTGTGGTGTATTTTAGGGAAAGCAATCTCAGATATCGACACCTTCCTCAAATAATCGCAAGTCATTTTTTCAGGTTTTCCCCCCCAAAATGAAAATTATGCCATTTTTTTGCCTAAGGAAAACTTAGGCGATTATTTTAGGAAGGTGACGGTATCTCCTTTGACATAACCAGGTGCTGGACCAGAAAAGTTACAGAATGCACCATTAAGATTAACTGAATGGACTAAAAACTAATATTTGGCTCTCTACTAGTCCAGTAAAAATGGTCAGAACATAAAATGATAAATCATTGTGCAGGGATTGTTGTGTAGGATAAAGAATCTCTCTATTTTGACAAACTAAGAGGCCCCCAAAGAAGACATTTGCACATGACCCTAACAAATCTAACAGCCGCCCTGCTTCAGCTCTTACTTCGGCCATGTTCAAAAACACTGTAAATTCATATCCGCCGCTAAGCCTTCATATTTGCTGTCAACATGAATTCTAAAGGGGCATACAAACACACAAGCAGGCACGCTCAGATTGATTGAAAGCTGCCGGAGAAGTCCACACAAATCACCTCGGGGAGTTTGACATGGTCCGCTTTTATTTGTTGTCCAATGCATCGAGGTTGATCTTTGCGAAAGGATTAAGTGTTATTACAGAATTTCATCTTACCTCAAAGGACTTAATGCCGCTGGTATTTACACTCCGCTGTGTGTTCTGCAATGTTTATAAAGAGCTGAAAATGGGTCTGGGGTTGGAGCGGTTCCCTCGGCGGCCATAGTCTCCACGCATTTGTTTGGTGGGAGAGAACCAATATTTATCATAGTTTTGCATCAGTTTGGGAAAAAAAGTTGAATTTTTTTTTTACAATTTTCACATCCACACACGGCAGAGATACTGTAGATGCAGTCCAAGCAGGTGGTATGAAAAACATCAAACTCTTACCCATTGAAAACATAAAGGAAAAGAAAAAGAAAGTTATATAAAAAAAAATAATAATAATTTAAAAAAATATACACAATACACAAAATTCAATGCAGAGACATATTTATTCTTGAAAATAAATGCATTGTCATCTTTGTGAAATAATAGCTAAAACAATGTGTAAATTGGATTAGATTTGTACTTCGTTTAATGGAATTATGGACGCTGTATGTGATTTTTTACTTAAAATCCTAAACAAAAGCCTAAAACAAGTTCATTCTAAACAATTTTCAGTGGTTTAAAGTAATTCCACAGTTACCTCATGAATCTCAAGCTTCATATTTATTCACCAAACTAACTTACAGCTAATAACGGGCTAACCATGTACTTCCTGATTCTCATGTAATCTAACGCTTTATTATTAGATGCAGACAGTGCACAGGAGATTCATTTTGACCTCCAGAGCTGCTTAGACAAATTATAAACTTCACCAAAACTATGAAACTAGGAAAAAATACAATATTTTAGTCAAATCTTGATTATAAAGCAGTGCACTGATAGCATCCTAGTTTTTTTGAGCATTACAGTTGTGAAATGTGCTTATAAACTAATCCCTATGAATAATTAGGAATGTATAAGGTAAGAAAGGAATAACTTTGGACCACAGCAAACCGTTTAAAATGAACTTGTTCTGTTTTTCACGCTTTGAAGACAGTCAGAAGCCGGTAAATCGCATTTAATGCCGCTGGTTTTGTAGTTGGAGTGGCCATTTATCTCTCCTGAATGCGGAGAAGTCAACATCTGCAGGGCCTGAAGATGCTGTGTTTGCGCCCATGTTACTAATGAACTGAGCAGCACATACTAGTACACACACAGAGCACAGACGAAGGAGCATACAAAAATCATTTCTGCTCACTCCAGTTTCTTCGCTTGGGGCAGCGAAAAAGTGCACAACATTGCATTCCGCACTGACCTACTGAGAGGGGGGCTCATTGCAGCAGCCACCTCTGTAAGAAGTGGAATAATGCGACAAAATCAGGTCAGGGTTCTGGCTGGGATGAGCTGAGGGATGGGAACTTTCTCTCCCTAGGTTGGGATTGGGTTAATTTGGGTTAGTCACAGATGAAATGGACTCTGAACCAAAAGGAAACCAATTCCAGATGCTGTTGGAAGTAATAATCCCAGATTTAGAATGTGCACAGGCTTTGTGTGCACACAGGGTTGTACAGTTATTTCAGATTGGACGAGTTCAACTGTGGCGGCCTGAGGAAGTACGTTGAAATGTTCACTATGCTTTCTTTATAGTTGCAGGTGAAGAGGAAACAAGAAAAAGACACTGTACCTGATTTTTTCTGTTTTAAACAATGTGAATAACAGAACTAGTTTATTTTAAATGGGTTCCATGGACCAAAGTGATTCTTCCCTTACCATTAGCATCCTGTATTCACTGCAATGAATTTGTGCTTAGTTGATAGTGGCCATCACTGGCTTAACAGACACCAGCACATTATCCCTGTTTTAGCACAGGCATTGGCTGCCTGTGTGTTTTAGAATTGAGTTTAAGATTTTACTGACCATTTTTAAAGCTTGTTGCACCTATATATAGCTTAGATTGTTCCACAGTAATGAATTCAACTGTTTATTCAAATGGAGCTGTGTTTTTATTGCTAATTAATTCCATCCACCAGAAAAGTTACATAGTGCACCTTTAAAAACATTTTTGTTTAACTGTCATGTGTCTCACTGTGTGTGAGAATAAAACTTTTAGCACTTATGAAATTTTGTCGAAAAGTAGCATAGTGTGTTCTTGTGGCTGTTAACTTTTTTCCTCTGTCTGGCAGGTATATTGTTCTTTTATATTGTATTATGAGTAACTGCACATATTTCCATGACAAAAGCAATGTCTCACCTCGCCTATGTTACCTAGCATTACCTTATTTAAAGCAGCTCCACTCAAGATTTCTGATGACGGGCACCTGCATGACTCCATGGAGTTATGAAGTTAAAGCCAAACTTTGGATTAAACTTCAAAACTTTAAATAATAACTTTTGTTAAATAAAGCTCAAGAGAAAGAACACGACTATTTTTTATATATAATAATAATTTGTATATAATATAAGCTATGGTACACTTTATAGTTTCATGGAGAAATATGTCCACTACATTTGAATTTCTGAATTGGTTGGGACCAATGGTGCAAGGCCCGGGCAGCCACACTATAGGTTTGGTCAGGACTACCTCAGCTGGTGGGTTTCACCTCTGTTGCATGCATTGGGTTCATAGGGGAAACTGAAGTGCCCAGAGCAAACCCACCCAGACATGGGGAGAAATATACAAAGTCCACACAAAAAACCCTGGAGTCAAACACGGAACCTTCTTGCAGTGAGGTGAAAGTGCCATCCACTCCTCAACTGAGCCACATAGAAAAGGTTTAGTTTATGTACTCTATTTACTAGGGCTTGTATGTTAAAAGGGCTTGTATGTTATGAAAGTAACTCATGCAAGTCACACAAGAAGTCATATTAGTAGGTTGTAAGCTTGTATGAAAAGTAGTTGTGGATGTAGCATGTTTGTACTTCAGTTCAGATTAGAATATTTTAATCAGGTAAATAGGCTTACAGCATGTGCAGTGTATGTTCTGAAGACCCATTCACAAAACAGAACCTTTGAAAAGCATCAGATACGCATTTTTGAAATGTATTTTCACATTTACTGTAACATAAAGGCCCTAAGAAATCATTAATGGACACACTCAGCTATGTATTTATGCCACTACCACATACTGTACTTCTTATCTCTCTCTGACTCTCTAATCTTCACTGTTGCTGTGAACTGATGCCTCTTACACAGTACAATGTGACACCATATCTCTCCATTTCTGCACAATTATCCCTCTGTGCACTTCCTCTCCCTCATTTACAGCCCATGTGAACAGCAGGAAACATGCACTGTACAATGAAAGTCTTACCTCAGGGCTATTATGGTTTATTATCTGGCAACCCTGGTGCAGTACTTTAAACTGCATGGTCCACTCTTAGTTGAAACCAAAATAGCAAGGATTTATAGCATCTGCAGCCAAAACATTTGTAAAGAAATGATGCACCAATTCTCAAAATAAACAGTTGCTAAAATGTTTTTTGTTTGATTATATTCAATATTTCAGTTGATAAACGCACATAGATTTGTGAATGGATGTAGGCTGTGCAGTACGTTATGTTATTTGGAAATTGGATGAAGGCTCAAAGGGCCACCCACAAATAAGCAACAAAAAGAAATGCAGACAAAAAGTATTGACTGGAAAGAGTAATGTACTGTGCAGGGTAAACTCAAATGCACGTCAGTTAAATTCAAGTGTTCTACTTGTCTCACTGTTCATTTTCATTTTAATACTGCTTTATATTTAATGCAATTCAAAAATATAGCTTGTAGTTCATTAGCAAATATTCTATGACAAATGCTGTCAGTCTGGGGGAAAAACATATACAAATTGTCTGATTGAAGGAATCAGCACAACAAAAAGGAAAAATAATTTAGGAGCAGCTGCTCTACTCTGAGCTCCTCCGGTTTGACTGAGCTCTAAGAGAGCGCCCAGCCACCCTGCGGAGGAAATCTGTATCTGCGATCTCATCCTTTCAGTCATTACCCAGAGCTCATGACCATAGGTGAAAGTAGGAACATAGTCTGACTGGTAAATCAAGACGTTTGTCTTTTGACTCAGCTCCCTCTTCACCACAACAGTACAGCCACTGCCTCACTTCCGACGCTGCACCGATCTGCCTGTCAAACTCACACTCCATCCTCCCCTCACTCATGAACTAGACCCCATAACTGAACTCCTCCACTTGAGGCAGGGACTCCCCACCCACCTGAAGAGGGCAAGTCAGCCCTTTACTACACTGCTCCTCCTGGATCTGAGGTTCGACTATGAGTCGAATTCTTATCTCCAATACTCTGGCATAGACTTTACCGGGGAGACTGAGGAGTGTGATTCCCTTATAGCTGGAACACACCCTCTGGTCCCCCTTTGCATATGACTGAAAGGTTTTTATTCCACCCTATTCTCTCTTTCCTTTGTATTGTAATTTAATACATTTCTTATTCTGTAAAACACTTTGAATTACTTTGTGTATGAATTGTTATATACAGATAAATACCAATAAGCTTGTCTTGGCTTGAGTTTATAAGCAGTTTTTGCAATTCTCAGAGTGAAGTTTTGCTGCCACAGTAATAGCATTATAAAAACTAGCATGGTAACCTGCATTTCCTGATAATCAAAAGTTTCTAATTAGATGCAGGCAACACACAGCTGACTTATTTTGACCTCAAGAGCTGCTAATACAATATTTGTACTGGGGCGAGACGAATCCTTTTATAAAGATAATCATGTTATGGTTATGTATATATGTTTTGTGAAAAAAGTGATTGTGTGGATCTATTTCATTCATACAATACACACTTAAAAATGCTATTCTGAATTCAATAAAACAAATAATTGCCGGAACCACACTGTACAGTTTCCATGTTCTCTGTCTCTCCTCCTGACTGTGGCCCTGTTGCTGTGTCCTTCAGGTGCGTGTGGTGATAGTGGATGAGAACGACTGTGTGCCAGAGTTCCTCCAGTCCATTTACAGCAAAGATGGAGTCCCCGAGACGGTCACCACGGCAACGTCTCTGTTACAAGGTGAGATCTGCCACAGCACTTACTCACAACCCACTCAGCTACAAGGCCTGCACGGAGAGACATGTGAAGAGCACAAAACAAAATAAAAAAATAAAAATGTGTATTAAGGGGGAACGCTAAATTGTTCACCACTTACACGTGCAAGAAAATATGCAAACTCCACATAGAAATTCATAGAAAAACTGAAATATCTAACAGTGTTTAAAATATTCCATGCACAATAATAAGACACAAAACTGTAAAGGCTATGCCAGCTGGTTTGAGAATCTAACCCAAGATTTTCTGCTGTGAGGCAGGAGACTAAACCACTTTTCCATCATAACACTGTCTCATTATGACTAGCTTGGTGGGTTGGTATAAAGATATAGAAGACATTGTGCTTGTGCTACATAATCATAATCTATGACACACATGGATCATTATGTATTATTGAGCACTGTACATAAGTATACATTTTATCCGTACTTAACTTAATTAGAAGTGGATACTAATTACATTTAGCTAATGATACCTGAGAGCCGCTATCTGCACATCAGTAAAAGTGCTTCTACGTATTGTGTGAGACCTGCTGAAAAGCCTGGGAGTGTATTTTTAACACTTTGAATGGCCACTTTAATACTTTTACTTAAGTAGCTTTGTACTTTCACTTAAAGACCCTGTATTATACGAAACTGACTCTTGTGAGCTTTAAGTCATGTTAAAATGCTGTTACATCATCAAAAACATATCCTGAACTAAGTTTTGTTTTACTCACACATGTTTGAGTAATCCTGCATTACTAGCCTGTCTATTTCCAAATCTCAGAATGTCCTGTCCCACTTTGTGATGTCATGTAGTGGTAGTTTTCAAGTTAACAGCTACCCTTTACCGTTTTGAGACTTACAACTTCAAGGGCTGAAATGATCCACAGTGAAGTTGTACTCTAAATATGCAGGATTTGTGTGTTAAACAAGTGAGAATGAAATGAGACACAACTTCTGATGTTTGTGATGAGTAGACAACGTTATAATATAGATCAGAAAATATCATAGCACTTCTTGCACTACTGCCTTTTCCACCACAAATACAACTTTGAGTGGGTAAATGAAAAGGGAAAACATTTAGAACATGATTAAAACCTGTGAAAAATCATTTTCACACGGTATTTCTTTAAACTAAATACCTAACCATGACCAGGTTTAGGTTCTCTGTACCCGTGAAATCAACATCATTTGAGAGTCTTTAATGTGAAGAAATGGTCATCACAGTTCCTGAAGTTGGTAGTTCACCTGTTTTGTACCTGTGACATGCCGCATTGACACTTTATGAACAATTAACTCTACGCAGTGTGACACTAAATAGGGCGCACAGGAATGAGTGTTGATTTGAGAAGAGGAATCGCCCGTTCGCGCAGAGGACTGAAGTTAAAAAAGTGTCATATCACAGTTCTTATGCACAGTCTATCTACATAGTAAATTCCACTGAGAAATCCGGTGTTTTTCTGATTTTTTGCAAGGGAACTCTAGTGTACTCTGAGGTATTGCCAGGTGTGCCTTGCAAAAAAAAAATAAAAGAAACAGAACAGATTCAAACGTAGATTTAATTGAATATTTAACCATTTTAGGTGTCCAGGGGCAAACTTCTGATCCAAAAAGCAAGCAAGACAATCACCACTGACAAATTTAAGGGTCTTATATTACGCAAATTTGACTCGAGAGCTTTATGAAATGTTAAAATGTTGTTACCTCATCAAACACATACCTGTAGTTGTTGCATTATTAGTCTGTCCACATCTCCAAAGTAAAAAACGCTGGTAGTTTTCATGTTAGCATCTACCTTTTATCTTCTGTTCAGTAGATATGGTCAGTTACAGGGCTTAAATAATTGAATGATTCTAGTGAAGGCAAATGGTGCTTAAAAACAACATATTGTAGTAACATAGATTAGAAAATATAGTTATATGGACCCTTTTAGGCGCTAGACATAGTGGCATGGACAATATTTGCTGAATCTTTGACTTAAAAAGGTTGAAAAACAGTGAGGACAAAATGCATGCTTGACTTTTTACCTTGAAACATTTTTTTTTACCTTGTTAAAGTGCAAGTTTGCCTCAAGGCCAAACCCTTTTCACCCTCAAAACAACCAGTCAGAGGCAAAGAGAATTCAAGCTATGCAGTTAACTCATGTAGTAACATAAAACCATTATTTGGAACCCGTCTACTGTTACTGTAAAGGTGTACCGTGTAACTTTTCCGGTGGAGAGTAAGTCAAATGCATTTATTCATGGCGATGTTATTGGTTTGAATGTTTCACAGTTACCAGATTTGCATGAGGGCTTTAAATCAAAAATGAGTTCTGCTTTTAAAAGACCATGTAAACGTTTCTGAAAATGATTATTGGGAATTCAACTTAATGCCGAAGTAAGTGGGTGATTTATTCAGATTTTTAAGATTTTAAATATACTTCCGGTCGTTCAGCGAATGCTTGTTGGGTCTCCCTTCCGACGCGATATGGTGAGCAGTTTCCATCAGTCTTCATTTCGGACTTTCATCCACCGCTCTTTGGATTTACGATGCGGGAGTGGGCTGAGGTCGAGCAGCCGTCGACTCCGTTCGTCTTCTTCCTCCTTCTCCGACACTCTTCCCTTCTCCTCCTCAGCTCACAGACGTAAAGCGTGAAGATTGAATTCTCTGGCCGCTGCTTCATTATCATCGGCGAACGACTGCGAAAAAAGTCATTATCATCGGAACGACTGCGAAAAAAGTCTGGATCGCGTTTGCGTCCGTGGCGTAGCGACAAACCGAGATGACGGAAAAGCCGGTAGCAGCTGAAATGTGTTTTTTTTTCTGTAGATGTAAATACGTTGGTGCGCCCCCTGCTGTCCAATCCAAACCCTTCCCCACACTCAGACATTGAGCGGAATTAAATAAAGGTGTTTTAATGCGTTTTCCATATAAACCTCAATTTGGAATTATTATTACCATGTAAACTCGAATATTTTAGTAATTTAGTAATTCTGAATTTAAAAAAAACAACAACAAAAAAACACTATGGTATTAAACTTCTCTATCTCCATCACGACTAAAACCAAATCAAGTTATAGGTCAGCTCGGTGGAGAGGCAAGCCCACTCACAGTCAACATCTGTATTTGAATAAATGTGAAGTAGATATGTTTAATGTCATATTGTGGAACATTTCTCTCCATAAAAACAAGCAGGTGACAGACCAATCAAAAAGTTACATAGGTCAACGTAACTATTCAGTTTTACACAAAAATGGCACATCACCTAATGTAAATCCCCAGACTTGCAGGTTAGTTGAAGTAAGAAAGCTGCATAAAAAATAAATGACATGTTTTGCTATAGTAACAAGTTATGGTACATTAAAGAGATGCAGTTTTGACTGAAAGTTTGCACACTTGAGCAGATGAATACTCGGCGGTGTGAAAACGTAGAGCTGTATTTATACTGACAGCGACATTTCTCGAGTAAAAGCTCCGACGCTTAGATTCTGTTATTTACCTGACGGATGGTGCCGCCACTGGACTCAAAAGCACTGAATGGGTTTAGAAGCACAGCGTAGCCTCACTGTGTTTAATCTGTCATGGGAATAAGACATTGGAAGAATCAATGCTGGTCAAAATGAAATAAAAAATGACACCATTACATCGCCTACCTACTGGAAAGTTTTGAAGAAATTGACGCGGTTTTGTTGCTGGGTTTTACAAAATTGATATGCGTTCCAAATTATTCCAAGAGACAAAAGGATAACAAGCATTAAACTTGTATAGTGAAGTCTATGGTAAATGTGTGTTCTTTTGATGTGGAGTTTGA
>JACN01080268.1:0-10361 GCA_000787155.1 Scartelaos histophorus | reverse complement strand
AATAATCAGGAAGGGCACTGTTAGCATGTCATTTTTTGTTAGCTTTACTGTTACAACAAAAATCTGCGATTATATTGTAAATAAAAGGCAGCTCTTGAGGTCCAAATAAAGCCACTGTAATGTCTGGATCTAATTACAAACCGTATTGTCCTATAATCAAGAACTGCACATTAGCATGCTAGTTGTCGTTAGCTTTAAGGTCTGTTAGAAAAGCGGTTATAAACTTGTCGCTGAGAATAATTAAGATGCTCAGAATGAATAAGGTAACCATGGACGAATTTTAAACCACTGCTAACTGAAAAATTAATTATTATCTTTTAGGGTTTTTTGAAAAGTTTTTAAGGTGGTAAATATCAGGTTCACTGCCACAGCCACTAACAATCCAGTCAAAGCCGTAAATTCTTAGTGAACGCAAACAGAAAAGTGACACAGCGCCAGTGTAACAGTTGCATATGTAGCGTTTGTGTTCACAGTAGGTCAGAGTCGGGCAGAGGCGGACAGGGAGGGGGAGCGAGGAGAGCGAGGAGAGCCGGGGAGGCGGTGGCGTGGTGACTGAAGACCCAGGGGAGGGGGTGTAAATGAGAAAGAGGATGTGCAAAAGGCCAGTGCTGCTCCAGCTGCTCCTCGGTACAGGTGGGGTCAGGAGGTCCTCTGGTGACTGATTCTCAAAGGTCCAACTCTACGCCTTATTCTCATGTGTTAATGTGGACTGGGCTTTTATACACTGCGCTTCCATTATAGAGTAAAGGTGCACTGTGTAACATTTCTAATAGGCTTGCCACCACTGAGATGTTATTGCTTTGTCAGGAATGTTCCACAGTATGACATTAAAGCTCCCTTGCTTTGCCAGGAATGTTCCACAGTATGACATTAAAGCTCCCATATTATGCAAAATTGTGTCTTATGAGCTTTAAACCATGTTCGAATGTTGTTACCTCCACAAAAACAGACAGGAATTGTGTTTTGTTTCATTCACACACTTGAGTAAACTTTATTATTAGTCTGTCTACACCTCCAAATCTCAAAATGCTCTTTTCCACCTTGTGATGTCATGAAGTTTTCAAGTGTACAGGTCCTTTTACTTGTAGTTCAAAAGAGATTATGAATTCTAGAGCTGAAATGATCCATATTCTAGTGAAGATGAATGAAGTTTAAAATACAGGAAAGTACTTCCTGTGTTACAACATGACATCACAAGGTGGGACAGACTGAATATGCCTAAATATGCCTAGTGTGTTAAACATGTATGAATGAAACAAAACACAACTCCAGGTCTGTTTGTGACAATGAAACAATATGCAAATAATGTAAAATGGGCCTTTTAAATCGGTTATGATGTTTTATGTTTGACATTTGACCCATTCTTCAATACTGCTGGGGCAACCTGGGTCCCCATGGGTGTCACGCCTGGGGCCCATCTCCAGATCTTGAGGCAGTCTTGCTCAGGATTAAATTAGCTGGAGGATTTGACCTACATAACCTTATAACTTTGACCTGCATAAGTGTGAGTGTCGCCTAATGACACTTTGCAGTGACATCATGCTGGGGGTGTTCCACATATATCTCTATGGTGGAATGTTCAGCAGTTAAAAGTGGGAAAAAATGCATAACACACTCAGATGGCCGATGTCCAAAAGCTTTGTTTTAATTTCAATTACGTTTCGGCAAAAAAGACTTCATTAGATAATTTTTTCTTGCTTTGGATCACAATCAGCAGTGTCAGCAGTTACCATTGAAACACAATTCTCATATAAGTGAACATAATAAAACAATCTGAAAAAGTGCAAAAAAAAAAAATTTATATACGGAATATAATATGAAACAATATAATATAATATGTAAGGAATACGAGCATCTCTGGTCCTGTTTACACTTGTCCAAAACTTAAAGATATAAGATATAAGATATACACTTAAATCTATCAGAAAATGACTTAAAAATAGAGAAATGATCTGTCCATGCAGCAAGATCATTTTATTGGACAAGTTCTCTTAAAATAAACTTCCTCTAGACTAGAATTAAGCGAGTAGGAACTAGTAAGTAGAGAATAAATCTGAAAACAAGTTGAATAACCCGATATAAGTTTTAAAATCTTGGCCTGATCAGACAAATTTGCAGTGTGTGAGTTTGATTTTCAGCCTTAAAGTTTAACTTGAGTAACAGAACTTCAGACTGAGCAGGGCCCTGCTCAGTCTGCACTTAGCATCACACCTTCATATGTTGATGGCATCAGCTCCATGGGCGATAGATTGTTGTTTTGAGCCAAAAGTCAATGGATCAGTTTCTCTTCGTGTATGTCTAGGGGTGAAATTAAACGTCTACCAGAGCATAGCCTCCAATTTAGTCTTAAAGTACAGACACTTAAAGTAAATATTGACCATATGTCACTATTACTAGCTCATTACATTAGCATAGCTGTTTTATATTTGACCGTTCATCATAAGTGTGCATTTCAAGTTGCTCAGTTGCTTCCATAAATATTAGTCGGTGTGTTCCCCGGCCATTGGTGTTCTATCTGTGGGCTTTAAAGAGGGGATGTTTCACTTCTCTGGGGTATTAACAGCTAATACATGACATATTTCGATCACCATGTTAACTTATATTGGTTTGAAAATGCTATATTCAAAATTGCTCTCCGTGCTCAGTCACTCCCCCTTCAGAGCGCTATCACAACACAATGAGCGTGCATCCCAACGAAACTACTGAACATCGCATCAAGTTTGTCAAGTGACTGTGTACAGTTTTGTGTCATGTTTTTGTATATTTATAGAGTACTGTCGTGTGGGAGCAGGGGAGACGTAGAATTGTGGGTGGAGCCTTGTACAGACCATAGACCAAATCATAATGTACTATTTACTATTTAAATGGCTCATACGCTATTTTCTCATCTATGTTATCATTTTCTTTCCTCGTCAAAATATACCCAGAGTTGTGTTTTGATTCATTCACACAAGTTTAACACACAAACTCTGTATTCCACCTTGTGTGTCATGTGGTAAACGGGGAGTGCTTCACTATGTTTTTAAACTGTACACCTTCACTAGAATAATTTGGTGAATGGTCACATTTTTATGTGGCGCTGTTTCACCTTCAAAGCACTTTACATCCCCACTTTAATCCAGTCACACCACAGACTGTAAAGAGAAAAGGATGTAGCTAGCACGCCGACATGTTACAAATAGGAAGTTTGCATACAGGACTTACAATCCAATATTGTGACCTCTCTGTACCTGCTGCTTTGAGCCTGATCATTTTGGTCTTAAAATGTTCATATTAACCTGCTCTACATGTTTGTTTTTGGGTTTTTTTTTGCTATTTTGTCAGCTAAAAAACCAGATTCAGAACACAGAACCTTACTACAAAGTAATTGTTAGCATCAGTGAGCTTCATCGGACTGGAGCTGAACACAGTGGGCGATGTCACAGTCGCTTCAGTACTTCTACTACTCCTTTATACAGTCTATGATTCACACACACACTCATGCATCACTGTATGCAGACACTGGGGGCAAGTTGGGTTAACTGTCTGTGGGAACGTCACACTGCGAACTTGTGGGTCACTCAACCGTTTTTATCTCAAGAGTGAGATTCGATCCACCAACCTTCAGATTAGAATCTCCGATCTCTACTGAACTAAAGGCAAAAGTTAACTTGAAAACTACCACTTTGTGACATCATGGGGTGGGACAGAGCATTTTGAGCTTAGGGGATGTCGACAGACTAATGATAAAGAGTTACTCAAACATGTGTGAATGAAACAAAACACAATTAAATCTGTTTTTGAGAAGGTAACAATAAACATTTCTAGTGGAGGGTCCACCACCTGCTTGTCTCCATGGAAACGTCATTGCTTTGTTAGTTTTGAGGAATAAGAACTGCAATGAATAAATTCCAAATGGATATATTTAAAGTCATATCATGGGACATTCCAGGGAAAATATAGAGCAGGTAGCGAACCCTCCCCCAGAAAAGTTACAGTTGCATCTTTAAGTAGAAATAATTCCGTACTGGAGCAGAATGTGGTGATAAGCTCGTGTCACATTAGTCCCCGGCACCGCTCCACAGATGTTGATGTCACAAACTCACATTATATTGAAGGGCTTTCTGTGAGCTCAGCACTGCTCCTCACGCTTTATTACTCCAGCTCGACCGCTCTGTGCCTCTCCAAACTCCGGGCTCCATTTTGCCTCTGTCCACCTACTAGAAGTTAGCGACGGGCTGTGTTTTTGACGTGTACTAGAATTTGATGTGATAATTTCAGCTGAAGGGCAGAGGCCTTTAGAACGCTATGGGAGATTCACCGATTTTTGAAAGAAATGTCCACAAAGGGAATATAAAAATGTTGAATTTTCTCATAAAAGTCCTTGCAGCTGACAACAGTGAAGGCTTTATGATTGTGTAATAGCAGCACTTTTAGCTGCAAAACCATGGAAAAGTTACAGGTCAGATATGTGGAGAGGCAAACTCACAGTGAGAATGCATCAGGGTCAAATTGTATAGGTTGCTTGAAAAAATAAATAAATAAAATAAAGTCATACATATTTCAACATATTTCACATATTTCTATCGTCATGTTACTTTTTACTATTTGAGTCACTTTCATTTTTGGCACTTTTGAATCTCTCCTCCCTCCCTCCCATTTTTGTATATTTATTGAGAATTGTCATGTGGCAGCATGGGTGACGTAGCCTTGTAGACGGAGCCTTGTACAGAATTTTACAGCTAACTGTAAGAGGTCCAATAGAGCCCAGGAGAAATTGCTTAAATACTCAAACATGCGCAGATGACATCTACAACCTCTCCATGTTTTTGATGTTATAACATGGCAAAAAAAAAAAAAAAGTTTTTGCATAATACCTTTATTATGCAAAAACTTAGGTACTTTAATCAAGTACCTTTGCTATGGTGCCAAGTACGTGTCTGCCCTCTCACCAGAAAAGTTCCATAATGCGCCTTTAAAGAGCCAATTTCACTATTGATTCTGATCTCCCCCAGTACAGACAGTTCAGAACGGAGTGAAGCGTCGTGAACCCGACCTATTTAAAACAGGCCTCCTCCATTAGCTGACGCGACTGTCTGTCAGCGGGAGGCCCACACTACATGAGCCTAACTCAATAGAGCGGGGCCGGAGCTTTGTTAGATAGCGCCACATTGATCGGCCAGTGCTGTGTGCTAGCCCACAGCCCGTTCGCTAGCCCACGGTACCTTTACAAATGGGTTTAGAGCACAGCCCTGCCTCTGGCCTCTTAATGAGCCGGTGTCACACCGCCTGTCGATACGGCGCATACGTGCCGCTGACAAACTCACCAGCGGAGCACTCAAGTCTGCTGTCATGTGGAGGAGGGGGTGGAGGCGTGGGGGGTATTGACCCGGGCCTGGGGGACGCAGAAAGGGACAAAAGACATGGACAGGACGCACAGGGACTGTGTCTCGTGAAGTGTTTTGTGACTTAAAGGTCGTCTATAGCGCCAAATTGACTTTTTTTGGACCTTTTAACCATGTTTTAGTTTTGTTTATGTGTCAAAAACATACCTGGAGTTTTGTGGATTTTTTCACTCAGTTTCAAAAATCAATTGACCTAAAGCACTTACTGTGTTTTTTCTTTTTTTTTTTTACAACAACCACAACTGAGACTGTGCCCCAGAGCCTTCACCTGCAGATAGACAGATCCAAGTTTGTCTCATTCTCACTTCATGTTCAGGCCTCTTGTAAAGCTCAGAACCTCCAGGATTCCCTCCCTGAGCTGCAGAGACTGCACTAGCACTGACCCAGGACTGGTGCAGGTGCTGAGGGTCATTCTGCACTCTGCAATATATATGATTAATGTAGTTAATTAGTTATTTAATAATAGGCCTATCAGACTTGGTGTTGTTCAAAATATCAAGACACTGTCCTAATATTGGTTATTGGACTCTAAGCTTTCTCCAAAATATCAGTATCAGCCTAAAATGTCTATATGGGTACACCCCTAATACATATGTGTCCATGACATATTTGTAAGTGAAGTGAAGTACTACAACTTCAGACATGTTTTTGATGAGAAAACAACTCTGATACTGATAATTAGTACAGAAATCCAAAGCCAAAATAACCTTCGCTTCCCCCTCCACAACTCGACCCACTTTCATCTGTCCACACACTCCAAAATTACGCTCGGGTTTCAGAATTTGTTGCGTGTGAACATGACCCCCGCGCGACCCCCGAACACGACTGTACCTCGGAGCGCCGGAGTCATCACTGTTCGCTTTGTGTCCGCTCGCCTGACGACATGAGATGGATGGTCCGGTAATGAAAATTCTAGTGGGGGGCCGCTATTGTGTTGCTGTGTTATTTGTACAGCGCAGTGAAGGCTCCGTCCACTCCAGCTCCAGCTATAACTCTCCCGAAGACAAACACAGCCGCTGGATCAAATGAAAGGTAGGTCCGAGCAACGGGGTATTACAAAAACAACGGATGAGCTAGCTAGGTTTCATTGTGGCGTATGCGCGTAGCCGTGTTGTCCCTCTCACTCACAGGAGCTAATGGTTATTTACCTTGTCGAGAAAGGGCTCCTCGTTCTCACCGCCGTGGACATTCTAGCCCCTGGAGAAAAAAAAACCGAAGAAAACACATACTAGGAATCATCACTCAAGCGCGTTACCCGGGCGACGCTACTTGCTACTTACTCGCTACACAAAGAAAGATACTCAGAAGAAGTAGTACTCAGTTGCGTTCGCTTGAGTATCTTCGTAGAGATGCATTAAACAACTTTTTTGGTGGAAGGTCTGTTACCTGCTTGTCTCTGGAAAGATGTGCCTAGAATGTTCCACAGTCTAAACTTACGAATCTCCATCGAGACCCATTACAGGTTAGATTTGTGTGGAGGCAACCTGCTCACAGTAAGAACACTCCAATAAAGCTTGGCCAAAAACACTTAATTCTATCAGAAAATGACTTAAAAGTAGTGAAATGATCTGTCCATGCAGCAAGATCATTTTACTGGACAAGTTCTCTTCAAATAAACTCCTTCTGGGCTAGTTTTAAACAGTCAGAACTAGTAAGTAGAGAATAAATCTGAAAACAAGATGAAGAACCTGATATGTAAAATCTTGACCAGATGAAAGACTGTGATTAGTTTAACACCATAAATCGGATAATTTTAAACAAATTAATACCTCCATGTGGACCTTCTCCAGAAAGCAGAAAGGTTACACAGAGCACATTTTAACGTATACATTTAGAATTTATTTTTTATATTTTTCTGCTCAAAAATACTATACTTTCTTCTGTGAGTAGGGGCAACTCTCCACAGATCTGAACTGCAACCTGCATCGGGCTCCACTAACTATTCTGACGTCCCTTCATTCCGACCTGCCTCTATTTAGACGTGCCAGTTTTTCTGACACTTTTAGTATTGCTATTCCGACATGTCTTTTGTTTTTTTTGAGAGTTGCGATAGTCGACCCAGGCACTTCTCTCAGTGTTCTTAGATGCTCTTAATCTCAA
Source organism: Scartelaos histophorus (assembly GCA_000787155.1). Lineage (NCBI taxonomy): Eukaryota > Metazoa > Chordata > Actinopteri > Gobiiformes > Gobiidae > Scartelaos > Scartelaos histophorus. The sequence goes on along the minus strand of JACN01080268.1, from coordinate 2,877 downwards.
CTGAAATGTCACTGTATGTCATACTTACTGACATAAACATCCTTGTATCCTTGTAGTATTCTCATACTTTACTGTCACATTAAACCAATCATGGCGGTATTAAAACTCAGCTCTAAACGTCTTGCTCCTTTTTCTGTACTATATGCTGTATTTTTTACTTATTTACTTCAGTATATTTATTTGGGAGCACAAAGTACAGTAGGCTATCATATTAATATTATTCATGTCTGAAAAATTTTTTAAAAAATCGTAAAGCCGCTACTCTGCCAATGAAAAAAATGGTCAAAGTAGTGGGACTGTTGAAAATAACAGCGTAACCACCTTGTGATAGAAATGTTCAATCTAGAATGTTTAACATTCTAGATAAAGCAAAACTATCAGATACTAATTGATACTAAAGCTAGTATTGATATGTACATACTCTGGACTCAGGACTGAAATGAAGCTTTCCTGGATGTCTTTAGAATGATGTAGCTGTATCAGAAGAAGTGTAAGAGCACACAGACTAGTGCACACCCATGGACCACCGAGGGATTACACACATATAAGGACATACGGCCATTTAATGTGGAAAATCACTGTCTACTGTCTAAAGAAAGAGGGTTTTTATTACCCAAGAGGGTTTATTATCAACGTGGTGTCAGAACCAGTATTTAGTATCAAGTCTATTCCTTAGTATTGAAGTTTAAAGTTTTAAGATCTTTAACACAACACTTGACTAATATTTTAATTGGAGTAAAAGTACTCTTACTTGAGTAAAAGTTGTGTTTCCTTCTCCCACTGTGAGAATGTCTAAACTGACTGTAGCTGCCTCCAGTGGCCAAACATTTAAGTGCGTGTTTTGTAATATTCATATTGAAAAACACAAACATATTAAAAGGCAATAAATAGTAATAAATAAGTCTCAGTAGATTCATGTTAAAGGGATAGTTTGAGTTTTATGACATGAATCTGCATGTGCGTATGAATCCAGCACTTTTTTCAGTTGTTTGGCAGTGTTTACGTGCTCAAACCAATAATGCTGCCGAGAGCTAACGTGAAAGAGTGATAAGTACATAAGCTTGTGTAAGTTATCGTTGTCATAGTCAGACATGTTGCTGTTAACTTTCCGAGCGTAAACACAGTGAAAGAGGAGCGGCTTCATCTGGCGGCAGCAGTGATATGAACGGAGAAAAAATAGTACCAAAACCAGGCAAGAACTCAGCTCAGGGGGCGCTCGTTGGGCATAAGTGAGTGTTTATGCACCACACTGATGAAGGGGACGGCATACAGGTTCATGTAAAAAAAAAAAAAAAGAAAAAAATCCTCTTAATTAATTTCCTTTTATTTTGGTTATAATACAGGCGTAAAGAGAAACCTGTATTTATTCTTCTTCTAATTATTTGTTCTGTTTCTAGTGTTGTTTCTGGGGGGAAAATTTTACAGGTGCACTGCCTTCTTAATTGGGAGACACACAAGATGCTGCTCTGACCTCAGAGATAAAAGTGGCAAAAAGTCATTTATTTAAGTTAAAAGTTCTTCAAGAGGACATTCTGAGATGTGGACTCCCTTCCCTTTTAGTGGATGTGGCCACTGAGATACATTTTGTATTGTTTTATTTTATTAATGACTTGTCTGTCCATGTGCATGTGAAGGCTGTGTGACTTTGTATTTATGTGTAAATAAGTGTCTAACAAATGTTTTATTTTATTTATTCTTTATTTTACTTTATTTAGAAGTGAAATACCATATTTTCAGGGTTCATTTAAGTTTTTCTATTTTCTTTTCCATATTTCTGACTGCATGTGTCAGCATTGTGAGCCGAATTTACAGACACGCTGAAGACTACTCCTGTTTGAAAAAATGTTTAAAAAAAACCCAAGAACGATTTTGAGACTTGTGTAAACTGAAGTAACAGTGACCCCCTACCGTTACTCTTACTGCACTAGTATTTTTCCCAAATACTTTTTTACTTTTATTTGAGTCATTTGGACCACTATTTTGTACATCTGTAATATTATTTTGAAGTTTGACTTGAATACAACTTTTGGATAGTCTACCATTTCTGCTCAGGAGAAGAAATACTGCAGACAGATACTACAAACCTATCGCTCAAGTGCGTTACCGCGGCGACACTGCTCCCCACTCACTACAGCAATGAACGCTACGGCTGCAAAGAAAGAAAGAAGTCAATATTTGTTCCCGGTGGCTTCCTGGACAAAGTAGATACATTACACCGGCTGCTCCCGAGAGCCTATTGCAAAGCTGTACCTTTTATATGAGCGCCCCGAGGAAGAGAAGCCGAGACGCGGGGACAGGCCGAGGCGCTCTGATGGACGTTGGCAAACACAGAGAGACAGTGGACGGTGGACATTTCCCAGAGCCGTTCTTCAGCGCGTAAACACTGAGCCTCCTCTTCGTCTCATTAACAGGAGGCTGCGTCATCACATCGGAAGGTACTGCTCTGCTGCCAGGAAGTACATCACTCAGGCTTCTCCAGGAGAGGGACACGTCGAGCGGGTTTCGACTGTTACATGGGTACTCTGCAGGTGAGGGCGTCAGCATTCTCTGGCTAGCTGGAGGCACTGCTCTGTCTGAAGCTCTGTTAGTCTGACTTTTTGATCCTTTTTGAGACAATTTTTCACTTGTGCAACTGTTTTCGGGATTGCAATTTTTGGCTTAATCATGTGTCATGTTTCGTGTAGTAAACATGGGGTAACGAGAACCAATTAACACCTCACGACCATCTCCTGATTGGTAGTTGTAGGTCTCAAGAATATCCAACCTGCTTGAAATGTAATCGCCTCTCGTGAGGGTTTGGCACTGTTGTGTAGTGTGAGAACGTGAATTATGAGCCATGAACTTTACCTGAACCCAAAGGTGGGTAGTAACGCGCTA
>KN504575.1:0-17721 GCA_000787155.1 Scartelaos histophorus | reverse complement strand
TGCAGAAAGACATCCCTCACACTGACACGCTCCCCTCCACAGCCCAAAACACACTGCGCCTGTGACCGGGGCGACAGAGACACATGACGGTCTCGGGACGACTGTCGGCCAGAGGAGAGACGGCTTCGGGGCATTTTGTTAAGGCTTATCAGTCAGCACCATTGTCTTACTGCGTCTCATTCGGTGCGTGAACAATTTGTATTTGTTTACATGCACTAATAAACATACAGCACTGGACATGGGAAAACAAAGGGTAGTTACAGTGGGACGACAATTCGTGCGGTTTTGCATTCACATGTTCGCACAAAACAGGCTTATAAAATTATTTACCCCAGTCCTGAACAAAATCCAAAATATAATATAAATATAAATGATTAATCCCCATTTTCTAACCACTTTTGCTATGTTTAAGACCTAAATTTGTAAAGAGAACAATAGAAAGTTCATGTAATTTTGTACGTATGTATAGATGGATTTATAAACAGATAAGTATTATATTAGTTTACTGAAATAATGACATTTTACTATCAATACTGGAATGTGCATAAACAAGGCAATACATTTGACCTTCCTAAATTATTTGCATTACTTTTAATTCATATCAGAATCTGTATAATACAAAATAGTAGTAAAATAAAGGAAACTATATCATTTTCTGTTAAATTATTATCCAAACATTGCAGGATACAAAAATTGGTATTGAGCGTCAAGGCTTTTTGTCAGAATCAAAATCTATGTTGATATTAATTTCATTTTTAGTTCACTTCCTTTTCCATAATGTCCTCAAATTCTACATGGCTGCACAATGTCATTTGCCACTTTGTCAGGTCATTAACAGAAGTGATGCATTATCCAAGTCAAAATATACTTTAACTGGATTCGGCGGGGACATTTATAATTTTGAGGCCAATCGAAAATGTAATAAGTGTTCCATGTGTCTCCCAGTTGACACTAAACACATTGGCAGAAGTCCTATCTTGGTGGGAGGCTTGCACTTCCTGCTTAACTTGTGACCACAGAGCAGTTTTGGCATTTATAGCCCAGTAAATCATGATGTTGTTTGATGTGCAAGCTGTGTGCTGTACAAGAGGCACCACCAGCCACCCGCTCATTTCCAATACAGCCTTTTACTGCTATACCACAGCACTGATGAAGCACAATTTGGAACAAAAGTCCGACATTTATTGTGCGTTGTGTAGTTAAACAAAGCAATCAATAAGGCTGCTTTTTAAGACCGTGCCTCGTGACTAACAAGTAATGTGAGATGGGATTGGGAACATTTAAATTTGCCGTGTCCGGCTTTAAAAGGTCATCGAAGTTTGCACAAGTTATTTTGGATGTTTATCTTAGGCGGTTGTGTAGTCAGCGCATTTATGAAGATATTAAAATGGATACGATTAGAGTTTGAACGTTGTCGACATGACAAAATGAATTTGTGGGTAAGCTTTTCACTTGCTATTCAGATAATCCCAACAAAGTCGCTGTGATGTAAATACTTATAAACATTTCAACGTTTTTTTTTTCATGTACTTAACAAAATATAACAAAACATTAAAAAAAAAACACTTAATACAGTATATAGTAAGATTTAAAAGGGAATAGGGTGAGAATAATAGATTTGCGTGTATACTTTTGCCTGCTCTCAGTTATTAACAGAAATTTTTACAAATATTTGCCCAGTTAATGCACGACACCATTAAAAGCAAAAGCAATAGCCTAGTGTTCATATCAAACCCCAGAGGAGTAGCTTGCTTTGCTGACTCAAATATGCATCATTTTTCACCTTTTGAGAACCCTGCACCCATTCTGACCTGACCCCCTGACCCCAAATCACTCATACAGTCGTGCTCCTTTTCTGATCCCACTAATGGTGCTGACAGAAAACGAGCAGCCCCGACTACAGCCGGGGCCGGGGTCATCCAGGGGTGGTTTGATATTAGTGTCTTTAGGAATGCAAATGTGACCAGGGAGCTACAATGGAAATAACAGCAGCCCGGGACAGACACTGCATCTGGTCCATTAGTCTCATCTACAGGTTACATAATGGGGAATATAATTAGTCATTGTCTCCCGGTTTAAAGACAAACGCATGTGCCATCTTGTGCAGAGGTAAGGTTTGTCTGGTCAAAGTGAAAACACGGGTGCGAGCAAGGAGCTGTTTAAATGGGGGCTAAGGGGGTTAAGGGTCACAAGGCACGATCGGGGTCATTTAGCAGGTCAGGAGAAGAAGGTCCATCAATTTTGCCTCATACCTGGATCTGGACCAAAGACAAAAGCTTCTGAATGATTTAGTAAAGTTGAAACAATAGCAGTCGCCTTTAATCATTTAGCTACAGGGTAATTTATCAGAGAGGAGAATGGCCTTTTTATTCTCACTGAAGACAGCAACGTTTTTCACATACCACAAACCCATCAAAATAAATTATGCCTAATGCCTTTTTGTGTTTCAGGTCTTGAACACATTGCTGTTTTAATTCACATTTTTTATAGTTCTATGTACGATTGAGTTCATTTGTTTCAAGTTAGTCAGGTGAGGATAAGGAAAATTCAAAGGAGACGGTTACTAAAGCTTGACCTGAAAGTGGTTTTACTAACATGAAAAAAAGAGCATTCAGTATTTTTAGTCTCCCGGGCAAGGTTAGTGTATACTTAAAGTGTAGAGCTTTTAGCATCTCCTCTTACTGTAATTAAAGCTTTGGCTGGTGAGGAGCCTGTGGTGTGTGAAAGGGGTCTAAATTAAATGTTTAAGTGACACAAAGCAAAAGCACTTTAGCGTTTAGTCAATAGTTGTAAAAATAGCAATATCATGTTTTTGTAGAGTTCAAGTCTTTTCATTTGATGAAAAGTGCACTGGCCTATTTCACTTTTTGCCCACATTTTCTGGTCCCATGCATGGGTGAGCTGCTCCTGTGTCATTAGCATGCCTGGAGCTGGCACAGAGTGTGTCCTCTATCGGGACGGGCATCCCCAGCAGGGTGAGCTTGTGCCACCTTCCATATGGCCGGCCGTCATTAGTTTTCTGCTGCCCTGCTGCACGGGAGGTTCATCAAACCCTAGAGTCCAATCTCACCATAGCCTTAATTCTCGCTTGCTGTGCCTAACTCTCTCTCGGCCGATTGGATAAGTCATATGTGGCTTCACGACATGAAAGAACAACTGCAGCCTTGAGCAGATGTTGCACTAGGGCCTCACTGAGCACCAAACTAACTTTCCTAAACAATGTCCAGCTGCTGCTAAAAATGTGGCCAATAAAACAAGAACATCGTCTGGGAAGGAGTCAAACTATTACTGTTTCAAACAAAGTACCTGATATTTAGATGTATTAGTATTAGCCATCTGTAATGAGTCTATATATGTAAATCCAAATCAAGTCAAAAGTTGTATACACTTTTTTATTTTGTAAGATGACCAATATTTTCATATTCAAGTGTGTATGAAAAAAGTCACTGTTTTATTAAAAAGCTAAATACAATAAGCATTGGATCAAGGCACATACAAGACTGGCCAAAGGGCATACAATGCACTTTGGTTTTCAATTGTAAATAACAGTTAACTTCAAATTGTGGCAACATAATGTGTTCAATTGGAAAACAATACAAAATAATACTCATACCAAGAAATTGCTGACACTGTGGTAAGTCTAAAATACACCAGTGTGTCTGTTCTTTTGGCCACTGACTACAATGACGTATGGTACATGGTACTAAAGAATGCCGCCATTGTCAGTGGGCCATTGTTGGCTTGTATAAATTGTGTGGAGGGTCTGTGACAGTCTTCTGGTTAGGTTTGTGTGCTTAAATGTGTCCTGTGCTGTGGCCTGCAGTCCTACAGAAACACAGGGGCCCTCTGGGGTCACTCGGCTGCATTTCTTTGCCAACAGATAATCCACACTTTGAAGAAAGCAGAGAAATAAAGCATGGCACCTCATCTTTAGTGTTTGTACTACACCCCAGGTGAATCAAGCCCAGAAGTACATAGAGACAGCTACGGCTGATCGCTCTAAGAGGGCAGCATGCCTAAATGAATTCAGTCAGCTGTGCCTTAGTTTAGCTAATTTTTTGCTTTTTTAGTTTTTAGACAGCCAAAAACTTAAAAGAATGACCTGTGCTTATACTACAAGGTTTTCTAGAGTCTGATTGTTCACCACAGCAATGAAAACCCACTTTCACAGTTGACAAGTCATATCTCAGTAGAACACAGAGTTTTCTTTAAGTTGGTTTATCCTTAAACAAAGTAAGTACAGTACAAATGACTACAAATTCCTAAAATATAGAATTGCAGTTAGTTACAACACCCACTGTTGGCCTGAAACAGGAGCCTTCTCATTCGTCATAAATTGTCCTTAAATATAAATTATATGGCAAATGTACATTTCTAGTTTTATATATCCAGTGTTGTGTAAAAGTCTCTCCACGCATGAGCAGTGTCCGTGTTTAAATATCATGAATGGGAATGATCTGAATCTGGTATTCCACTGTCTCTGTAGCTTCTGTTAATACTGTTCTCACTGTGTGGGCTTTTGTATAAACTCAGGCCGTTCGGTGGGAATATTGTGTGTATCATAAACTCCTCCTTAGACACTGGTAAGTGGCTAATAGGAATCATCTGAAAAGAAGTCTCTCGTATTTCTAGAATGGAATTGTCCTTCTTGGTGCCGGCCTCCGCGTAGTCGTCCTTTCTCCTGCGGCCTTTGTTGTATGTGCAATTTCTTGAGAAAAGTGAACCGTTCCTGTGGACATACCAGCACACCAAAGCCAACATAATTATTGCCAAAAGAGCTACTGCTCCCCCAATAATAGCAGCCAAAGGCAGACTGGAATTTTTGTAAGGCTCCTTCTCCTGCTCCCTGTTTAAAGTGGTCGTGGGGTTGTAGGATTTGTGATATCCGGTCTCTGTCTCTATGCAAACAGGGGTCTCGTCTGACAGGTAACTGTTACTGGTCTCCATGGGAACCATGCATATCCTATAGGAAGACTCTGGCTCCAGCCCAGTGAGCAGGTATTCGGTCCTCTCGCCCTGCACAATGGTCTCTGTGATGGAGCCAAACGACGGGCTGTGTCCCTGCTTGAGCCAGCTGAGCCGGAGTGCAGTCACAGGCTGCGACAGCCTCCATGATATGTGAATGGTATCAGCAGTGCTGGACTTAACGCTGATGGTGATAATCTTTCTGCCTGTGGTCGTCGTACTGTGATAGTTCCTCCCAAAGTCTTTTCTTTCAGGCCTCCTCGTCACAAAAGCAGGTCTGTGTGGCTGTGAAGGCCTCACAGTATTTGAGACAGTACTTGTTTCAAATGTTGACAGTAATTCTGAATCTGAGCATTCAAACATGTCTGTGGTAAGGTCTTTGATGGCCATGCCCTTTACTTTATCTGGTCCATTGCACATGAGGCCTCGTACATTCACCTTGGACGGCAGGGATCGCAGCCAATCACGCACCCACTTCATTTTGCAGGTGCACTGCCAGGGGTTGTTTCTGAGCAGAAGCTGGGTCAGATTGTCCAAGTCTTCAAAGACTCCCTGTGGGAGGCTGCTCAGGTTGTTTCCGGACAGGTCCAGGCGATACAGCTGCCGGAGGAAGGCGAAGGCTCCAGGAGGGACACTTTTGATGTGATTATCCTGTAGCTGCAGCTTCTCCAGGCTGGTGCCCGGTAAGTTGGCAGGAGGCGCTGTGAGAGAGTTTCTTACTATGGAGAGCTCTGTCAGGTTGATCAGGTTAACAAAAGCAAACTCCTGAATCCCACGGTTGTTGAGAAGGTTTCCATCAAGTACCAGTCGCTTCAGGTTGATGAGGTCTTGCAGCTGCTCTGAAATGGAGGAGATACGGTTGTCATCAAAGCGCAGCTCCTCGATACTCATGGGAAGACCAGACGGGATGGTGCTCAGGTGGTTTCTGGAGAGGAACAACAGTCGGAGATGATTGCTGTCCCTAAAAGCCCCCTCCTCAATACTGACAGCTGATACGGAGTTATCATCCAAGTGCAGTTCCTCGATGTAGGGGATCTGGGCTAAGGAGGCATGGGTAATCATGCGAATGTTGTTCTCCTGTAGGTGGAGCTCCTTGACCCCTAGAGGTAGGTTAGTGGGGAATTCGTCCAGATTGTTGCAGTAAAGATAGATCTTTTCCACATTGGACAGCCTGCGCAGATCGGTGGGAATGCCTGAACTCTTAATTCGGTTGTTTTGCAGAAAAAGCACTGTTGCATCCTGGGGTAGGCCAGAGGGGATGGATGTCAGGCCGCGGTCATTACAGTAGATGAAGGTCCCATCACAGCGGCACACAGAGGGACACGAGGCAGAAGTTACCAGGGGGTTAGCTAAGCCCAGCAGCAGCCCCACCCTGATGAGGAACAACACAAAGGCCTCACACTGACGCACCATCTTGAACCTGTGCTTCTTGGCAGGCCAATCACTCAGGAGCCCCTGGGGAGAAGACACAAGGGTACATTTAATGCACACGCCTTTAAACGGGAGCCAAAATCCTGTTCTCATAATTGCTGTGTATTTGAAGTACTGCCTGTAGCACTTGATATAGATTAAATAACTGCCAAGAAAATCAAATGTCTGTCTATTAAACACAATTTAAAAAACAGTTGATCATTAAATTAGAACGTGTGACTCTTTGACAAATGACTTCAGAATTGGCAGAATGTTTGGCGTTTAATGCACTGAAGTTTAAAAATTACATATCAAACCAAAGCAGTTGTGTGAGGTGCTACTGTTCAGATATATATTTGTGTTAAACTGATCTACAGCCTTGATTTATGAAATGCAATATCCTTCTGGTTTTACACGATTCTCAATCTCAAGGCTTCCTTTCATCACTGCAGACCACAAGTCTCTGAATAAAGTCAGGCATTGTTTCAGAATGGCAGCAGTGGAACCGACAGTCTTGTTAGATCATTACCTGTCTCACCGTTCACAATGCACTACACAGTGACTCACTCTAGCCATTTTAGAACAATGTGAGTTTTAATTGAAAATGTTATCTCAAACTTGACCTATAATTTCTAGTTATAAAGTAAAGGTGTGTGCGTGTGTGTTTGATTCTATATTTTAGTGGGTGTTTTCCGTAAAATCATAAAGTTGTGCATTCCTGTCATAACCTCTCCCTCTGCACATGACTGAGCACAATAGAAAGCTAGCATTTATCATACCTGCTTTACACAGAGTTGTAATTCCTTTCTCGTCAAAGGCTCCTTGATTTGGCCTTGCCCTTTGCGTTGGAGAAGTTAGTCAGGCGCTTCAGTGATATCCTGACCCGCTCACTGTTTGCTGAGCTGATCCCTGTTTGGACGATGACCTCTTTCTTGTTGTCAGAGGCTCATTCTTTCAGTGGCTTTACCATGGCAGATAAGTCCCAAAGAAAAACCATCCGCTCGCCGCCACAAAGCATGCACCCTCGGGTATATTAAAAAATCCAAAACGGTTTTACAAAAAAGTTTTACAAGCCATAACTGCAAATGAGATTTTCAGAGATGCTGGAAATGGATCCGTGTGCGGACCAGGCTTGTACAAACTCCTCTTTGTAATCAGGCCCGGTAGGCATGATGAGGTAACTCAAAGCTGCACTGAGCCATGCCAATCCCCAAGTCTCAATCCAGGCGTGATCGCTTGTGTACTCCAGGTATCCCAGAATCCTCTCCTCTTCCTGGACATATACACATTAATCCAGAGCTGTGGTCCTGTTCCCCACTCGAGCAGATAAGTGCGGCTCTTCTCTACGAGGCAGCGTGCTTATCGCTCACAACCCCGACTTTCCTCATAGATTTGCAGTAGGGCTCATCTTGGACTTTTTCATACCTGCGAAAAAAAGATTAGAAATATATTTAAAACATGTTCAGGTGGATCAAAATCGCTGTAACATAACAAGTTCAAATGGTACATGTTTGCTCGCAGCCTAAATGTTATTTTTGCTCGGATAATGTCTCTGTGGGAAATCTAACCTTTCGTCTAAATGATTGTTCAGATTGACCTTTTACACTGTTACTCCAAACAACACATTTATTTCTTAGTGATTCAGACGATATAACTATGCATTTAAAAGCAAACACAATAGAAAAGGGTGGGGGCAGTTCCTGGTTCAATTTACTCAATATATTTTTGCACTTAAAAGTTTACCCCATACCTATAGTCACGTTTATATATTTACAGTGCCACATTTTTCATTTTTCTCAGTTTTCTCAAGCAAGACCCTCTTTTAACGCCCCACCCTGACCTTTAACCCCCCTTACCCATTCTTTGAAGGGAGTTTGGGTCAGAAATAGAATTTCCTCTGCCCTGAGAAAATATTGTTCTTCCTTCAACACAATGGCTCAGTGGCTTATATGTTGCAGACTATAGAAACTACTATAGTACTGCTACGTGAGGCTCTACGTGCTATATAACTGCAGAGGTAAATTAAAAAACAAGGTGCTGTTGTAACCCATGACAAGGAGAAGATTAGAAAATTTAGAGCCTTGTAACTCAATTACATTTGCGGAGATGCCAGCTAATGCTAACACACCCATTCTTTTCCTTCAGACTAAACACAGCCTTTAGTCCCGTATTATATTAGGAGTAGATTAGAGACGAGCAAAAGGCACCAGCTGTGACCTCTGAGGAGAGGAGCTCACGGTTTGAAAAATAGACAGGCGTAAAATGGCAGCAAAGATGGAGGGATACGCTCTGCCTGCTGAATGAACTTTTAATGCAGCACTTAGACTAGCTACTTCAAATTTTAAATAGCCCTTTTCACCTCATTCGATAAAGTTCTTCTACCTCTAGATATTTCTGAGTGCTTTAAATATTTCATTTTTAGTATTTCAGAGAGGAAAGTTAGGAGGAAGTTACCGTTTTTGTAAGGAAAAAAAGGGCCAAAACCATGTAGGTGCCACAGTGGGTTTTTGAATGCATGGCTGCTTTGTTTCTCTTCCATGATCATCAGATTACACAAGTATGGCCCCTTCCCTTTGTGCACGGCAAGCCAAGCAAACGTAGCCAACCACCGTGCTGCAGATGCTAAGAAGCTAAAGTAGCCAATATTCTTTTTCCCTGGACATTTCAAATAACAATTGTAGCTCATTGGAATTAACAGATTCCAGTTATTGGCACTGTTCTCAGTCTTGCCAATGTGCTGCTCTGCCTGGCTGGATGTTTCCCAGCAGCCCGACTTCCTTCTGCTTCATTTACTTTTTACTAGCCAAGTTAAATCGAGCATCTCGCTAAATGGTGTGTGTGTACAGCTAGTTACCTTTCACTGACAAAGCTGGACAATGGAATCTACTGTGGGCAGAACATGCATAAATGAACACTATCCTTCCATAGCAGAGCCGGGACTATTTTGCATTCTGGATGTACTGAGCAGAAATGACTAAGGATTAAACTGAACATCTGTATGTCTGTCAAAACATGTGACGATGTAATGATTTCAGTTCTGTAACATGTTGACTTAACATGATAAGAGTTGTGTATAAGGGGAAAGAGCCACAGAAGTAGTAATGACTGAGTTGTGAATTATTCATAAGGCTTGAAATTAATTTTTGAACCACCGCAGTTCCCCACTGGGAAATCAATGTTGTTTGTATCTCCTGTTGATTATTCACCCTAATTCGTAATGTAGCTTTAAAATGATTATTCATTAGACACAATTTAGTATTTTAGCTCTGACATTTAGGTGACATTTTCCCAGGTTTGTCTTAATGTTTTTTTGCAAGGGAACATTAAAGCAAACGCAATCTGAAATAACACGATTAAATACATTTAACTGTAATAAAAGCAGTGCAGAAAGTGTATTCAGTTTGGATATGAAAAGTTAGTTTTATCCTTGTTAAATCTGTGCCACTGTTTCTTATTTGTTTTTGTCTTTATCTGGACTTTCTTGTCTGCTAATTAACATACAGTGTTAGTGAGCTGTATGTCAAAGCAGCAGACAGTGGCCTGCTGTGATGCCAAGACACAAAAGGACATTCATTTGGATCCACAGGGAAACAGGACTACTCCAAAACGAGCCAAAATCTAACCCATAGCTTCCCAGATTTGGTATGTGCCCTCCTGGTGCTGTCCATCCATGGGCTGAACAGATGATAGTTTTAGCGGGCCCATTAGGGAGAGGGCCGGGCCAAGGCCTGGGACAGACTGGGGTGCTCCTTTGTATACGCGGCACTGAATGGAGAGCTCTCAGCAGCTGCAATGGTTTTTGCCCACATGGGGGTGGTAGGCACTGCAAGATGAAATGGTGTGTGCCTGCGTGTGACAAGCAGCTCCAAAACACTGGATTCTGATTTGTTACGTGCAAAAGCCTGGATCTCATCTGAGGGGGGATTTGTTAAGCAGTCCTTTTGGCACGATTTTCCTGAGTCATGTTGCTTTGATTGGCACTGCTTATGCTCTGGACTCACACCTTTACAACTACTGAAAATGGATACTGGAGGCTATGCTTTTGAGCTGTTAGCTATAGTACAGTGTGATGCATAGTGGGTATGTTTTTGGTATGTTATTCTATTATTGTTATCTTATATAAACTAAAATACATTGATAAAACAACTTTACGATGACTACAAAAGGTGTTGGTGTGAAAATTCACAGTGAAAGCTCCAGATTGACGACTGTGCCCTGAGGCAGCTATCAGGGAGGACAATTGGATGTGTTTTCATGTCTGCCATGTCTAACAAGCCCCAACAATAAAGGCCATCACTACTTTGAATTACTATTTAAATCAGTCTTTTCACTGCGTCTGTGGCCAATATGCTTTAACGTGTAAAGCCTGCCGACCTTCTAGTCACTGTGAGGCATAAGGTTATGTTAAATGGGATTAAAACGGCCCGTGCCCTGCCCTTGCCAATAAGATAAACAAGCAAAGTAGCATTTACTTTATTGCTTTATAGCGATGCTTTAATGGGATTAATGCGTAGACTTTTCTCCTCCAGGCTAACTCGATTTATCAGCGTGTACTGACATTAAAGTGAGAATGGGCCATCTTATGCACGCAGGGTTTCATCTTTCTGCACGGCTCTTGCCTTCATTTCTAGCGTGAGCTGCTCTGTACGCGGTTATACAATTGTGCATTAATCCGCTGTGCTGCCACTAATGAAGGAGTTGGCGCGTAGAGCCATCCAAATATGTTTTACGCATTGGTGGGAGATGGCCGCATTTGGACCTAACCGTGGCACAGTGGGACAGGCTCTCGCTCTGTGTCAGGATCATTTGGGGGGAACCTCAATGTAAAGACTTTTCGGTAAAATATTAAAGCGGTGGGAACTTGAGCGAGCTGATGCCGCAGAGCCTGACTGTGCAGCTGCCCCTCCGTGTCCAGCTCTGCGGGATGTGCGCTGCGATGTTCAGAGGCACACGCTGGGGAGTCCGTTACGCACAGATCGGAGACTCTCTGTCCTCTAATCCCATCAAGTTTACGCATTTGCTGGGTTTATTTTGCCAACAGGGAGCGAATGTGCAATTGTTACGTGCGCGCGTTTTAATGTGAAAAGCTGAATTTGGCTTTGGTGCGGATTTTGGAACATATAGTTTGTAACCAGGGAGCGCTGTCTGTATAGTGTTGGATATATGTGTAATATCGAGGCACGGGGCCGACACACACTGAGGAGACGCTCAAATAATCGTGAGATGCCAGACTGGCTCTTGCCTGCAGATCTATGGGGAACGGCTCCGTGCGCAAAGGCAAAGAGCACAGACTTGGCTCTTGGAATAAAGTCCTAAAACGCCTCACTGCGTGTCAGAAGGTGGTCCATACGTCCTGACAGCCTCCCAATATTATCTGTCTGGACCAGGAATTAAAAGGGAAAAAGAGGGCAACTAATTAGCCTATATACAACGCATACACACCAGTCGATTCTGATAAATTCCTTTGCTCTGAACGATAGATCCAAAAAAGAGAGGAGAAGCGCGTATTTCCAAATTGGCAGTTCTAACAAACACACTTACCTCTATAATAATCAACCAAAAAAGCGTAAAAAAGTAACAGGTATCCTTTTTAAGTGGCATAAAATATAATCCAATCCACGCAGCGGAGACTTGAATTCACATCCAAAAGTGAGCTTTGTCAACGCACTGGAGCTATCTGGAGTTATTTGTTGCTGCTGCAGTGCTCTGTTTACTGGGGTCCCCCTCAAACATACACGGTGTACAAGGACATAGATGCGCTGCCAGATAGAACTCAATACAAATGTGGGCTTGTGCTCGCCTCTAGCTTTGCTTCAACTGGGCGCCGGTGACGTTTTTCCAGGGGCGGGCCGTGTTCGCTCAGCCTCTCTCTCCCTCCTCCTGCCGCGCCGCGATTGGGAGACGCGCACATAGCGACGGAGCTGCAGTGCGCGCCGCGGCCACTAGGGGGAGCGTGTCCACAGCATGGTAAAATGTGAGTATTTCACAGCAGCGGGTCAGATCTGGATGGAAGAGTCCTGCTCTTCACTGGAGACTGGGGAAGGGGGAGTTTACGTGCAGCACGACTAAAGGAGGAGGTTCTAACAGCACTTTTACCCCTTACAAATGCATGTGAGAAATGGAAGGATGTGAGGTTATACCATTACATAGTCTGGAATATTGATCCGTTATATAAGCACCAGGGTGAAGAATGTCTAAAGCTTTCACTATTAATTGAAAAACAGATAACAACACAACTATGCAACATTTATTAGCAATAGATACATGTCATAATAGTTATTACAAATGTCAGTATCAACACATATGATATTTATAAAGCTATTTTCATTTGCTGTAATAGTGCAAATGCCTAATATCATTGCAATACTAAAAACAGTAATAGTAGAAATGGTTAAAGAAAATGTAAAATGCACTTAAATAACAGCCTAGTATAAATTTGTAACTTTATTTTTTTTAATTTTTGCTCAGATCTCATGCTCTTTGATGTAAAAATTCTCTGTGCTCACTGCTCTTCCCAAACATCAGAATTTTTATTTTATTTATTTTTATTATATTTGTTTATGTCTCTAGGTTTTGACTGAACCTGAACATAATTAGCTATAAAATAAAACATAATGTGCACTGTATGTATTGCATCATATTAGATTGAACTGTTCAGTATTGAGTTTATAGGTTAACCGACGTCCTATAAAACTGAAAGGCGACCGTGGAATTTTCTGCCCTATCTTCTAATTGCTAATTGTGATGTACGGCCACTCTTCTGTCTTCATTATGGGCATTAACCACTTTATGTGTTGGATGGACATGTGAATCATCCTGGCATTTCGCGTTGACTTCCGCCCCTGCCCTGTTTGGTATCATGTTATAATGAATCTGTGCGATAGGTCCACTCCCTCTGTGCGCTGATCTGCCCCGAGTCAAAGGCCTTTGTACAGAACTGCCCGGGCAATGCTCTCCTGCCCCTGCAGCTACCTCCTGACGCAACGCATTCAACTGAACCTGCCTCTTTTCCCTCTGCCTAATATGCTAATTTAGACTCTCTCTCTCTTTAGGTGTTACTCATTAAATCCAATACATATTTGGTTATAATTATCCAAAGCTTATTATCACATCATGTCGTGGCAGCCTGTAGGGTTGATTCATGTTTATTTAAGTATAAGTTTGGCTGATTTATTTCTGGTTTGATGAAATGGCAATTGCAGTTTATAATTATTATCGCAAATATATCCAAATTAGACATGTCGGCTTAATTGGGCAAAGCTTCCTAATCTCTTGCTATTACAAACAGTAAATAACTCCTTTTAAATAAGATTCAACAACAATATATTAAATGTTAACAGGGCTATTTTGGAGAGAAAATGACTCCCTCTATAGTGCAGTTTTTTAAAATACCCATTGACTAAATCTCTTGTCTGTTGTCCTCTATATGAGAGCTTAAGCCAATTGTTGTGGCCTCATTAGGAGAGTGGGCACTACACCATTGTGACGGTTCTGTGCTGTTTGAATGTGGACGCCGTGCCAGCTCCAGCCTCCATGCTGTAGCACCAGGTTAAACCACTGTTAGCATCTTCAGTGGAGAGCGAGCTGAACACACTCTCCAGGCTCAAGCTGCTGCCAGAATACTCAGACCTCCAGTGGAGTTTTCATATTTGTTTGCTTTCCAGGTGGAGAGGCACTTGCATTTGTTCAAACCACAATGGGATTTTAGAACAATCTAGTGTTTGGCTGGATGCTGCTCATTTTAGGCACAGTGACTTTTGAGTACAAACTTTTCTGTTGTATTGTTTTACTGTTTGACTGTGTGACTGTGGTGGAGCACATGATCTTATCTCTGAGGTCCAGGTGTTTAGGGCCAGGGGCCGTGAGGTGACAAAGGGTCATTCTGCCGTCCTGATTCAGCTCTTCCTTCAGGGTGACACGGTGTAGGCTCGGGCCTGACCTCAGTGTGGCTTCCTTTTCTAAATGGGCCCCAGACACATCTGTCAGCGCTGCAGATTGAGCCGCTCTCAGACGTACAAAGAGCCCTCTGGAGGAGCTCGGTGTTGGGTTACTGTTATCTCAGGACCAGCCAAAATCTGTTGCGCTCCATGTCTTTTGTTCAAAGGCACCGATGCTCTCCGCTCCTCTGCACTTTGCTCTTTTTGGTCAATTTCACAGTGTTTACACAACAGGCAGGTTGCTTTCCACTGATTGTGTCTGTTTGCATGGATAAATAAAAGTGGACACTTCTCCGAGTGCAGTTCAAGTGCTGTTTGGCTGAGAGGCTGCACTTGGTCTTGTGCTGCAGTTTGAGGTTATGGACAAAGCCCGGGATTTTGTCTCGCCAGCGTTTGACCACATTGATTTTCTTGCTCTTATTGGAGTCGATAGATGGTCCTGTCATTTGGCTGACGGCAGTGGCCTACTTTCTGACTGATCCAAAACATGCCGTCTGTGTCAAGTCAGTGCTTTGTACTTTAGGTGTTACACGTAGTTTTTTATCTCTCAATTTCCCAGTAACATGTCACTTAAGCTTAGTGCATGTTCGCTGAGGTTTTCAGTGTGTGTGTGTGTGTGAAATACAATAGGCCCCAAAACTGCTCAGGGGCTCGCAGGGGAAAAATGTAGACTGATTTTCATTCATGTCTCCTTCCCGTGCTCTGACTGGAATTCATTAATGATAGACTTTCCATGTTCTTTAACGAATACCAAATTAAGGGTAACATGTGAAAGGCTGCTGCCAAAACCTGGGCTTTGTTTTTCATTTACCTTCGCCTTTATTTGCATATTCATCCTGTACTGGCAATCAGAGGCAATCTTAGCTGTGGGCTTTTCATCTCCGCTGTGCCATCCCTGACAGGCAGCTTTTCACTATCACAACAGTTTAACTAGGATTTGTGGATGAGAGGCTGCTGTTGGATCTTCTCGAGCATTTGCTGGTTTTGATTTTCTAAGAATGTAATGTGTGTGACAGGGATAGAAAAGAGGGCTTCGTCGAATAAGTAAAATGACGGGGTAAATATGTGTTGAATTTCATTACCGGTGATTTATTTGGATGTCAAGACGAGGTTTCACTAAAGGGAGACGGTTTAATACATATGAATGCCGACTGCAGCGGCGCGATCAGCGAGGCCGCGTGCTGAGCTGGTCGTCCTTTCTGATGCGGATCCCAGATGTTGTGGACTCATCTCTAAGAAAAGCGCCAATAACAACAGAATCTAAAGACCTCACTTCCTGCTGCTGTGGAGGGAGGCCTTGCCCAGTCACTAGTCATTCACTCCCATGTGTTTTCAGGAGAATGACGAGCCACGCAAACAGCTCCATCGGCTGTTTTCCCCTTGTTCTTTGTCTCGACTGGATGTTTTTGTGGTTACCGTTGTGTTTTCTACAGAGGCAGGGGGAAAAAAAGGTAGAGGGGGGTATGAGCTGACTTGTCAACCTCCAGGACCTCCTATAGGTTAATGACCCCACAGCACAATACTGCGTGATCAGATTAGATAGAGCGCTCTCCCCCACGCTGCACTAATCAGCACAATAAAGGAGATAAAAGCTGGAATTAGCATACAGTGTTTTCACAATCCAACAAACATCGCTAATGTTGCTAATGAAAGACCCTCCATGTTGCTTTGTTACTACTTTACTATTTCAGCACTAAATCAGTAATTAGCCAAGTTAGCATCTTTTCCCTTTCCGATTAATGGTGGTATTTATCTCCACAATGGTCGGCCCGTAAACATGCACTGTGCTTGTAATTGTTCATCTTGGTGCTTCATCTTTTTTTTTTACTCATGGGTTTTCTGGTATCTGTGAATTTTTTAGGACGTTTTCTTAATCAAATACATAATATAGGGTTCAGTTTCCTATATTACAGCCTTATAATGTCGTTTACCTCCTCAAAAACACCCCTGCATACCCAGAGTTGTGTTTTATTTCTTTCACACATGTTTAATTAACCCTTTTTTATTTGTCTGTCCACATCTCCAAAGCTCAAAATGCTCCGTTCCACCTTGTGAGGTCATGTAGCGGTAGAATTCAAGGCTACATTTTACCTCTAGTTCAGGAAACGTGAGTAATTCCAGCTCTGACATGATCCCAGTGATTCTAGTTTAACGTGGTGGGCTTTAAAAATACAACGGAGCACTTCCTGTGTTACCTGTGACATCACAATTTGAGGCAATTTGCAGGATTTCTCATTTAAACGTGTGAATGAAACAAAACACAACTCCAGGTATGTTCAAACAGAATTATAACATGAATATGTAAATGCAATCTGTTAAAAAATGATGTCATATGGGCCCTTTTAAATCGTTAATCGCTACGGCAACGGTCCTCTAACTTTTCATCATCGTCCCCAGGCAAACCGAGCGCTAAGATTAAGGTCGAGTGTCTCATATAAGGGTCAGTGGGGGGTGCAGAGGAAGTCGGTCCTAATGTTATCTTCGACGACAAACACAGTCTACGCGGGGGCCAGATAAGATAAGATAGATTGCGCAAAATGGCGAGATCTCTAATGGCCCCCGTGATTGGAGCGAAACACGGGAAGCAGACTCGCGAGGCTAAAGCGCTAAAATAAAGGAGAGCTCATCACACGTCTGCCATCGCCGCGATCAAAGCCTTTATTTATCTGCGCCGAACACCAACTCCGATGTCGCTTTCTCTATCATCTGCATGACTTTGTTTACTCTCATAAGCTGTATCTAAAAATGTCTCTTTTAATGATTCCTCAATACCCCGTATCTGCAACACAATGACAACCAGATATTTGTGTATGTTGCTCACAGAGGTTACACGCTCAGCTTTTTCAATATAAGGCGGTTGACATGTTTTAGCAGAGCTTTTAACCAGGGCTGTAATTGCTGTGAGTGATTGTGCTTTGTAACCACAGTGTTTTATCCCATGTGTAAGAAAGAAACAAGGAAGTTGTCACCACCGCGGTTAAGTGTCTCCATGTCTTCCTGTGAAAACTCAAGGAGCTGCACTCATCTAATTGGCTTTAATCTCTACGTGGAGGTGTTTTTTGGTAACACCTCACCCCGTCCCAACAACAGTGAGGTGTCGGCAGCTCTGTCTGACACCAGAGCCCCAGTGCTTCTCCTGAGCTTCTCGGATATCACATGTCACTTTTCTCTGCAGCCTGGAGACAAGTTCAAAGGAGCGTGGCACTGTAATGATAGGGAAGAGAGGCTTGAATTGAGATGAGGGGAAGTTGAAAAGTTGCCTCAAAGAAGTGCCTGTACAGCTCCACCCACCTATTAACGCCGTGCTGTAAGATGACTGTGCACAGACTCAAGTTGTGTGTTTTGGCTAAACATGTGGAGCTTAAGATACACCAAACAACTCACTTTATACTAGGGCTGCACGATATTG
>KN504574.1:0-24583 GCA_000787155.1 Scartelaos histophorus | reverse complement strand
TCCTGCCGAGTTCTGTGCCAACCTGCATCACTGTGTTTGCACACCCAGACCCTGCGCCGTGAGGGGGAGAGCCAATAAATGAGCCACGATCATGGCAACATAATCCCAATACATTAACACCTCACACACAATGATTTAAAGGCACTGTACCAGATTCTTTTCCCATGTATTTGAGCAATATTTGCCCCAGTGCAGATATTGTGCATAAGCAGCTAAAAATATGTCAGTTGCGTGTTTGTCTGATAATCAGGAAGTATGTATTGGCATGCTAGTTTTTTAAATAGAGCACAGCCTCCAGTTGCTTTACCGTGACAGCAAATCTCCACTCTGGCCTCTGAAAGTTGTGAAAAGTAAGTGAGAAATTATTTTGGAGCACTGCAAACTGTTTTAAATGAATTCTGTTTGTCACTTTTTTAAAACAATCAGATGCCTTTACAAATTACCATTTGTGAGCTTTTCACCAAGGTGTTTTTCCTCCTCAAAAACAAACCATGCAAGCTGAGGTTAGCCATGCTGCTAAGTTTCATTTTCAGATAGTGGTTCCATATTCACAGTTGCCAACAGAGGGCGACACACACCTAAAAAGTATGAAAAAGTGAAAGAAAAAGCATATAAGAGTACATTAAGGATCAAGGTTTAAAACTTCTTTATTCATACCCAAAAGTAAGTATTTTTGGAGAGAGGAACACAACAAAAATGAACACACAAAATTACAGATACATCAGGCTCTCAACACACACCTACAGCTTGCAAAAAGATTATTTCACAAAACACAAAATACCAGAGCTAAAATCCAACACTTCTAAAACTTGCTGCTTTCTATTGGTGAGTGTGAAAAATAAAAACAGTCAATATTGTGCTTAGATAAACATGATCTGAAAAAATAACATGTTGTTTTACACTTGTCTGATTGTACAAACAGTCGCAATGTAATAATCAACTAATCAAGTGGCTCCTTCAGGATTACAGCGAATGGAAAGAGAATGTGCCAAATATGCAGAGGTGCGCTCCAAACAGCCTCGGGCGCTACCTCGACCTATGTTCTCAATTTTATAATATGCTTAAGTATGATTATTAAATTTAAAAGTCTCACTTAAAACATGATTAATGCACTTATTATGTTTATTTACTATTGTTTATCTGCGAGTGGAGCTTTTGTACGTGGCAAAGTTTAGCAGATTTGTTTAAGCATACCTGATGTCATAAGCATGTCATAACGTCTTGCAAGGATCCTGCCTGTTCTTGTGAGTCTCAACTTTTGAATTAGGAAAAAAATGGGACATGCATAATGAACACAATAAAACGTAAAATTAAAGAAAAGAAACATGCAATACGTGCAATCGTAGATCATTATCAAAGTGAATGGATTACTTTTGAGGAACTAATTTATACTATAGGCCTGAAGGTTGGTAATACACTGAAGAAAGTTAACATTAAAGGTTTTATATTACGCAAAATTGACTCTTGTGAGCTTTGAGTAATGTTAGAATACTGGTACTTCTTTATTTTGTTGCATCCACACATGTTTTTGTAATCCTTTATTAGTCTGTCTACATCAACAAAGCTCAGAGTGCTCTCGTGATGTCATGAAGCTGTAGTTTTCAAGTTATCAGCGATATTTTACTTTTTTTTTTTCAGTAAAAATTGGCAGTTCCAGGGCTGAAATTATCCAAATGATTCAAGTGAAAGTGCATGGAGTTCGAAAACACAATGGAGAGCTTCCTGTATTGCTATATGACTGAGAGAAGAACTGCAGGTCTGTTTTTGATGGGGAAACAACATTATAACATAAATTTGAAGTGTATATAGTAGTGCAATATGAGCCTTTTAATCAACAAGCAATATATTCCTCATTTAGGGATGTTTTTCACAGGGATATTCTTACAACATTATTTTACTCTTGGTTTTACAGAGGACAGTTGTGCCATCTCACCCTTATTCAAACTTGGAGCTTTAATTATGAGTCACATGTTTATAAGTAAGGTTATTTACAGATAAGCCTACAGGTAAGTCCTCTCCTAACTGCAGAAAACATGACCAGAAATTCATGTTTAGGCATGAGTGTCTTCATTTTGCACCTATACCATTTCAACAACAGGCAAATTACATTTCCAATAATTTGGTTTGTCTTTGTAGCTGTATGTCATGGTCATGTTTAATCAATACATTCCAGTAGCAGGGAAAATATATTTCATATTTTGTACACAATTAAGACCTCTATGTATTTATGTCTGACTAAAAGCAAACAAACAGGAGCTGGAAACATAAACATACGACTGCGTGAGTGAAGTTCACCTCAATGTCTCTTTAATTCAACACTCCCTAATTTCTCGAGCATGAATCTTATACAATGGTATTTTTAGATTATGAATCCTGCTCCACATTTGGCCTGCAGAGCGACAAGCTGCAGCACAGTCCCTGACCATATGACGATCACACCTGAAGAGGGAAAAATGTTGGATTGAAAAAACAAACACTTGAAGGCAGCTCATTACATTCTGTGACATTGTTTCTTCCGAGACAAGCCCCGACTTTTCATCATTATACAACTCTGCCCATAGCTCACCCACTGAACATGTATTACCCTCAGTGGTATCCGCTCAGAGCAGACTGAGCATTCCACTGCTGGGTAGTGGAGAGAGTGAGGCGTTACAGAGGAATGCCCCAGTGAGGACACGTCACCTACTATGACATCTGACTATGGACCAACAGAATCAACCTTCAAGACTTATAACACAATATGCTCTCAGAATAAAGCTAAACCAAGGTCTGGATGAAGACTTTTTAAAGTTTGTATTTTATAGTTGAAGCTAAAATAATCCATGGCATCTTTTCAAAATCATTACTCATCAGCTCTTGTGGTGACACGTCAGAAATACCCAGACAATATTAAAGTCAATGAGGCAGATAGAACAAAAATAGAAAAACATTGCAAACAATGTTAATTATTTTCGTAGAAATATTACATGTCATAAAACATCTCAAAACCACATTAGTGGATGGAGAAGCTGGCTCCTGGTAGCATAAGCAAGTGAAATGAGGCTAAAGTCAAGACTACTCCTACTCCATATTTCCTTGGAGCAATTGTCAGCAAAGTTCATTAATCTGATAAGATCTAAGGAAAACAGTTGTAAAAGGAGCCCTTTTCGATGTAATATGTGATTTAAGTGCTCTGGTTGACTAAATGTTCTAGCTAAGCTTTGACATGCTTCAGACCAGCCAAAGATCAATTAATCATTGATCAGGGATAGTCGCCTGCTTGTTTGGGTTTTAGTCATGCATCATGCAGATCAATGTGCAACACACTGCCACGCACAGTCATGCAGAACCATCAACCTGAAGCTCATCTGATGGACACTTTCCTCAGTATCAGCCTTCATCCCCTATGTGCATGTTTTTCACAGGTTCCTTAGACATCCATGACTGCCTGTTAGAGCTGAATCAAAAGTCATTTAGCTTCTGGGAAATATCATATCATAAAATTCTGACTCATCTGAATGTGTCTTGGAAAATGACCCAAGCAGCTGAAACTAAATAAATAAATAAATAAATAAATAAATAATAAGGCAAGTCTTAGGAAAGAGTTGAGTATAAGATACATGTGGAGTTTGCAAAGGGACTGCACAGATATAGTACAGATAACAAAACCACAATCTCAAAGCCTGGCTCAAACTGACACATGCCTTTGTGTATTCAATGACCTTTAGAGACCACCCACAAGTATGACATCTGTGTGATGGCATCTACCGTGATAGGCACACAGCCAAAGTTTAGATTGCATCACCACTTTCTACATTTTGTAGATGCTTTGTTATCGCTACTGAGGCTGGAGGTTAAGAAACTTACCAGACATACAAAGCCACAGAACAGGAGTCCAGTCTGTGATTGATCCATCTGATTCTGAACACAGTGAACATGCACCCCCTATGGGAAAGGAGGTATAAAGCACAGATTTAAAAGAATTCAGTGAGTGTTTTGATAAGACCTTTTTTCACAATGTAAATCCATTTTCAAACATTTTGAAGCTACAGATTTGAAGCAACAGATTACTACTATATTGTAGTGATCATACCAGTGATATTTGTGGCGGCAATATAGCTCCATGACATTATTATCCATATATATATAAAATAATGGATATAGTCGTTATTGGCAGTGGCATTTCAGGGACTATTTGACCTGTGGCATGTTTTGCTTAGTTTGCCCTTTTATGAAACGCATTATCCAATGAGTATCATAATGGCCCAGTTAAAATGATAGGGCCGGTATCTATTTAAAGCTGCAGTTTTGATCAAGGAATGCCTCTTCATGTGTGATTGAGTCAGTGCATAAAAAAGATGAGACAACTCTTTTAAATCAGGCAGAAAGGAATGCACATTTACTGTTCTTTCGCCCAGGGGCCTTAGCCTGCACCCTACATGTTTTCGGAGCACAGGGAGAAGCCTAATAGCAGCCACTAATAGTCCAATGCTCACAACTGTACATGCTGTTATGGTGACAAGCTTTACCTGCCGTTCCATGTAACATTGCTCAGACTGAACTAATAATTAAAGAGGATATCATAAATCTATTAGCTTTGTAAGAGTAATGCCATTTCCACTAATTACCCCACAATTAGATTTCTTCAACAAGGATTTAATAGTAATCCCACAAAATGTCCATGCTCAGAGAAACTGCTTTTTGATCCTATCCTTTAATTTGGAAGCAAAAGGAAGTTGTTTTGTGTAATGCTAGCATGTAGAGGCATGATTATACTGTATGCTAGTCATTTTTTTTCTCCTCCGAAATTCTATGTACCCAGAGATGTTTTAACTTGGCTCTAAGGCAAAGTGCCCACTAATTCTGTGAGTGAGAGTTTAAACAAGCCTTTCATGTGAACTCAACCCTTACCAAAACAATTCACAGTTCAATAGTTCTTCATGGCGGAGCTGTAAGTGAGACGGAGAAGGTGGCTCTGGTATTTTGCTCATATCATGCATAATATGGATGGAAAACACGCAACTACATACATCTGATCAGTGGGTCTTCTTAGCCATTTTACAATCTCTAAACTCAAATTAGTCTCAATATGACTTCCAAACAATGCCAAAGTATTAAAGCATCACTTTCATAAAAATCTGGACGTGAAATGGTTTGTCTATTTTATATTTCATCTATATATTTTATATTTTCATTTCAGATTTCATCTTTGTTTGCTAATTTAACAATTTTGTGAAGCCCGCCGAGATAACTGTTATGATTTTGGGCTATACAAAAATATATTGAATTGAATTGAATTGAATATTATAAATTATAATTATAACAAAACAGAACACATGTGGAATATCATAGTTTTCCTTGGTTTTTAGCCTATTTATAAGTATATTTCATTATAATTCATTATTATTATTTTTTTAAATCCTTTCAGTGAACAGTGATGATTCAGAACACTGGGAAAATTGATTAACTCAAAGGAAATCCAAAGGTGCAGTATGTCAATTTTCTCATGGAAAGTCCACTACCTGTTTTATGTTTTGTTATTAAAAGCATCCTTGAAGCCAATTAAGTGATGGTAGATCAAATGGAAAGGAAACCTCGTTCACAAGTATGTTTCTCCACATATTTTCACTTTTAAGAAATGATACACTTGTAATAAATAAATGCAAGAATATGTGTAATGCCGTACAGTGGAATTCCATACTAAACACATCATGACTCTGCAGACGGACTCCCCAGTAGATACATAGATAAATACTTACAGGTACATATCACCCACCTACAGGCAAACTCCAGACACAATGTCCCCACACTTCTGGAATTGAAATTTGCTCTGAGATTTTTCGAAGTTCTTAAATCCATTTTCCACTTCTAAATTGTATAATTTCTTTTTAATTACCGTAGACCTTGAAATCGCTTTAAAGGCGTCATCTTATAGGAGACAGTGCAAACCAATAAACCAATGCTGACAGAGACAGAATTGTTCCAACATAATTGATCAGTGATTTTTGTTGTTGAAGTTTTGGCATATTTCTCTAAAGCCTGTCTTGGCTCCCAATTGCCGCTTGACTCCTAAATGACGCCTAAATGATCCAGAGGGGGATTTTAGCATATCGCACAAACAGCCAATTAAAAACATAAAAGCACCATTTGTTATAGCGAGATTATAAGAGGACGCTTTGTATGCTGCTTGAAACTGATGCTGCCGCTAAATGAGCTAAATCCTTGATGACAAAAGTTGAAAGACTTCTGCAGCTTAGCCCTAACCTTAATAGTGGCACTGAAGGGACACCTAACATAGAATTAAACACAATTATAGAAAAATGTTTCTAACCCCAGCAAGAAGGAGAGAAACCAGAGAAGCGCTATTCATTTGTCACAGCCTGAGGTGCTGCAGAGTACGGCAGGCCTTTTCATATTGGCAGTTGTTTGATCAGAGCTCTTTAGCTGAGTATAGCATCGCTACAGGTACCATCAAAACTATCTCAAAGGAGACGCCGCGTCGCACACCCCAAGCACTTTCCATACACTCAGCCCAGTTTAGTTTTAGGTCCATTTCAGTTCATACGAGCCTTCATTTTTGCCATTGCCTAAAAGCAGAGGCTTGGGGTTACCAGCACCTTCTTGGATGCCCAATGTACCCCCCATATCCCCCCAAACATATGCTCCATCCAATATCACCTATAAATATTTAAAAAGCTAATACATTAATCAAATCAAAATGATGTTAAAGGTCCTACATTAAGCAAAGTTTACTCTTGTGTAAGCCATGTTATAATAGTGTTACTTCACTACTAAAAAAAACCCTGAGTTGTGTTTTGTTCCATTCACCCATGTTTGTGTAATCATTTATTATTAGTTTGTCTGCATCTCCAAAACTTAAAAAATCTCTGTTCCACCGTGTGATGTCATGAGGAGATAGTTCTGAAGTTTCAAGTTGACAGGAGGTTTGTCAGTTCTGACTAAACATGAATGCTTTGCTCTAAGAATGTTACATGAGCAGTGAGCATCCCCATCACCTCCTCACGGAAAAATATCAAGAACTGCACCTGTTTATTGTGTAAAATCCAGTCTTTTCTGCTAATACTTTTTTCTACTAGTTTTGAACATACTAGTATTAGCTTTGTTATTTCATGTTTTACAGCTTAAAATTATATAAGGAAAACTATTCATAGAAAACCAGAAATATGTGTTCTAATAAGTCCTTGTAAATTGTACAATTCCCAGGCCAGACTGTAAGTGAATGGCACTCACAGCCATAGATGTGTGATAGTGAAGGTGTGCTCTTTTGTCAGTGTAAGTATTTGTTTGCATGTGGCTGTGGCGATGTGAATGAGTGCACAACAAAGAAACTGAAAAGATGGGGTCAAACTGATGCGGCGGCATACCATGTGCTTTATGAAGTGAAACACCAAAGGAACAACACAATGATCACATTCATAAGATACTATTTTAGGCTTTCAAATAATGTGGACAGGACTTTTGATTGGACCTGGTTTGCTGTGCTTATCCTGTGATCTGTGCTGTTGGTTGTAATGTTTTACATTATGGTATTGATATACTTTGTAGTGATACTTTGTAACTGGGGATGTGATGCTAATTGTAAGAACAGCTTTATGTGATTCTTGGTAAACTTTAATCTGAGCTTTATTTAACATAATCTAACCAGAAAGAACGGGTTTAGTTGGAACTAAAACAGGTGAGCTGATTTGTGCTTTTAAAATGTGTGTCACACATAAAATGACAGTCCTAAGCCAGCGAGCATCTGCCACGAGTTTTTCACGGTCTCACCTTTTTGTTGAAAATCAAACTCAGTATTTAACAGGACCGTGGAGGCTTGTAGGCTCCAGAAAAGGAGTTGGATTGAGTTTAAGTTTCATCTTAAAATATTTGTGACAGTGATTGTGTTTCTATGGTAACTGCTGAGCATTCTACTATAGAGGTGCATGTACAACATTCTCAGTGTGATGTTACTACAAAGTATCAATTCAACTTCTCTAGCTTGCATTTATTTAATTTACAGATGTTTTTATTGCCCTGAAGAGCATAATCATCTCTTCACTAATTCAGCGTTGGCCATTCCAAACTTTGAAATAATCCAGTAAAGGCAATAACATCCCCACTGAGACCAGTAGGTGACTTTGTTACACTTTGTGATGTCATGAAGTGTTCACTTTAACTTAGCAGTATTTTACCTTTAATGCAATAGAGCAATTCAGGGCTGAAATAATCCAAAAGATTCTTGTGAAGTTGTATGGACTTTAAAAATATGTGGATCACTACCTGTATTAACACATGACATCACAAGGTGGAACAAAGTGTTGGAGAGAAGAACTCCTACGTCTAAATATGCAGAGTTTGTGTTAAAGCAATGAATGAAACAAAACATAACTATGTATGTAAGTAGTATGTTTTTGATGAGGAAACAACATTATAATATAGATCAGAAAATAGCATAATAGGACTTTTAATTCTTTAACTTGTTCATCATTCTGGCTACTTAACAAAAATGACTCCCAGCTTATTTATTACTATATAACCATATAACTGAATGTACAATTATTAACATAAATTACACTATTGCTACATTTAAACATATTAGAATGCAACATAAAAACAATACAACATAAAAACCTTGAATAAAAACAAGCAGAGCGTTTGCTGACTGTGCCACATATAAGAGAATGTTGCACCTGTGGATCAGAGGAGGTGAACAGGGCCGACCGCAGTGACTCATTGATATTACAGCATTGGCGGTCGTTAGATGACAGGTGATATCACTGACATAATATAAAGTCTTTGCGCTGGTGCCTTTAATTTTCCTTTGATTAATATGTGAGGGTTGGTGCTCTGAAATTACAGATGAGTATCAGCATGGGACATTTTGTGGGCAGTCTTTTCAACACCGTGTATTCACATTTTGTATTTGGTAAATGTAGACCCCAGCAAAGGCAATGGCTCTTTGAATGGTAAAGAATCAGTGTCCAGGCCTCAGCTTCACAGTGGACTGGTCTTTTTCTGGTGATGATAAACAGTTCCAATGCCTCATACTATTAGAAAGTTCAAAGTTTTAAATTAATTTGTTATAACAATGGGGTAAAAAGTCCAAATGGTGTACTAGAGTTGTCCTTTGGGTAATAACAGAGCAAAAATATTCATATGTATATTTTTAACTCATTTTCTCAAGCTTCCAACATGTACTCCAAATGTTCATAGATAAAGCTTACACAGTCTGGACAAATTTACGGAGCTTCACTCATCTTTGTATTGGGTTCATATGATCCAACACTCTGCCCTGGCTTTGAAGGGCTGTTTCAACATGATCAGAATTTCCAGTGAGTCTCTGTCTTTCTTCTGTCAGTCAGAAAGATCCATATATTTTTGTGATGTCTCTCAAACTATGTCTGTGGAAGTCTGGAATCTCCAGCGCTGTTAAAAAGATCCTGGGATAAGGTTCTGGTGAGTTTCTAAAGAGAACTTTCCCTCTATGACCCCATTACATATGTGTATGATATCAGTCATACACGTGTGCATCCATGACAAGTTAGACTATTAGCTACAAATGACAACAAATCAATCAGTTTTTAGACTTACCATTAAACTGCTCACTGTTCAGGGTTTTTTAATTACAAAATAACATCAAGCAGAAAGATAAACCCAATGAGCCAAACTCATTTAGAATCTTCCTGAAATGACTGTATTGATTGACTCTGGAGACAAGTGGCTGCTGATAAAGTGCCTTTGGAGAACAACATAAACAGCTGTACACAGATCCAAGGGTTTAGAGGATACCTCTCCTGGAAACAGAACACAGGGTTTGAACTGAGCTGCCGCGGGGGCCCAGATAAAGAGAGTAATAGTTAGACTGCGGTCACATTGGTATGCAGACAGTCATGAAAGCACTGCACTGCCTGTTGCATCTTGCAAATTCATTTGCTGAATATTGTGAAATTCAGTCACTTATGTATATTTGAAAGGTCTTTTCTATCACTTTGAATTGCAAATAAAAACAGAGATTGGATCTGATTTGTTTCACAGTCTTTGTTCCACTCACATAAATGTGCTGTTACTGTGCAGATATCATTCTTTTTCAAATAGATAAACATTCGCTATATGGTTATGGGAAAACCATAAAAATAGTTATACAGTCATCACACAATGAATGAGATACACCAAATTCTGGGTGGTTGCTTTACTTTTTCCTGATATCAAATCATCACGGAAAAAAGTCTGATATTCCAATATTGTATTTCAATTTGTATTTTTTAAAGAGACAATACAGAGACAAACATGTACTTGTAAATATACAGGATATACAGGATTGTAGCTAAAACTAATTTCCATCCTTAGTCCCTGCTGGACCAAGGCCAGACATATACTCTCATTACTTACACAGCATCTATTTCCTGGTCTATATAAAAAATATTATTGCAAATTTGTGTCTTGGAACAGGGGCCATTCCATGTAAAATTTTGTACACAGGAAGAGTCTGCAAATTTTACCATCATTTTATCAGCTCAATATGTTGTGTTTCTTCAACATAATGCTGTGATTGTGAGTCTTTGGTTTTTGTCTAAAATTTTAGGAGCTTGTTTATATCCTATTTCAATTGTTTTCAGAGTGGTTTTGCATGCTGAGGCCCAGCTTGCCATGCAGTAAGTCATGTGAGAAACAATCATTGCATTAAAATACAACTTGCTGCTGTTAGATTGTCTCTTATGTGTTTGAAATGTGACAAATTTAACTTAATTGTATTTACTTTTTTTGTTTTTACTTGCTTACATTCACTAACTGTCTCAATTGGCATTTCTTTTATCAGTATCTTCTGCAACAGAGTTTTTAGAGAAAAACATGCAGACCGTTTTGGACACATTAAGGACCAGCTGGGGCCTCTACTGAGTCGATACTGATTGTGAGCTGATTGAGCAACACAATAAACAGTATTTTTGTACTTTCCCAATAATGGAACATGGGAGTTGAGTTCATCAAATCCCTTCGAATGGTATTACAGAGCGAAGCGTTCTCATTGTCAGAGTTTGTACAGTACACAGTAGAAAACACAATTTATGGTGTCAGGAGTCAAATGCCAAAGATGTGTGCCGTTACTAAGTGTCAAAATGGCGTTTAACAAGCACGGCATAATCTATCTCCCCTCCTATTAGTCCAGTCTGTTGTTGGGTGTCACCTGTGATTAGGCCTCCTGTAAATCTTCCCACCCAAGGAGTTTTAGAGTGGAGAAGGCCCTGGGTCACTGCTATAATGCACAGTTGCTCCTATCACCTCCTCGGGCTTGAATCTGAGCTCCAGCCTGCTCCTTAGGACCAGTGTGCAGATTAAAGGGAAATGAAATGTGTCCATTAAAGGGTATTGGCCAGGGTTATTTTGTGCATGCTGAAAAAAATCAATAGTGTTCACTCAGGGTCCTATCTGCAGGAGTGTGATAAGATGACACGTTCTTTAGGCCTACAGGCAGCATGCAGTGACAGTCTGTGTTACATACCTCTCCTATATTCCCCTCTGAGGCAAATTCTTCTCCATCTTTTCTCTGCTCTGTTTATCAACCTCTCTCTGTGCTTCTCTGTACAGATGGACTGTTTCCCCACTTATATCCAAGAACTGGGTCTATGATTTCACCAGGTTTGTCATCTTCAGACCTGGTATGTATGTTAACTATGGAGTCAAATGCAGTAGCCTAATATAATTTAAAGATGGACTATATATAACTTGGCTGAGAGGCTGCCACTTCACTGGAATGTTCCACAGTGGGGTTTTAAGACAAGAGAGACAATCAGGAGATGGCATCATACAAGTTACAGGTCTAAACAGTATGGCAGTAAACAGAATGCATGTTTTTAATGGTATTTTTGAGCAATAAAACATCCATAACTGAATAAATGCATATACGTTTAATACCATACTGGAACATTCTAGGCAAAACATTAAAATTTCCATAGTAACGGTCCGCTCAGTTAGATGTACTTGTAATATTTGTGGGAAATGTAATGACTCTTTGCAACATAATAGTCCAAGCTGTTCCACACCTACATTTAAGACAGGGCACTATTTTGATCGCATAATTACAGTTATAAATGTGTTATTTTAAAAAGTTATTTTTCAATTTAATCCAAGGAAGCAATATTTGCTTTAGTGGTATTCATTGATCCCTCTAAGAGTACATTTCTTAAGCCAAGGCCTGTCTGTCCCATAATCCTTTGCTGTTGGGAAAGAGCGGAGGTTGCTCTGAATATCAGCAAACACATTTACACATTATTTTTGCCAACGGTGCAAATGGATTGCATACGACTGCTTTGCAATTTACTTAAAAACAGCAACTTACTTTTTAGAGATTTTAACGATGTTGCCCCTCACCGTTTACTCACCTGAAGTTGTATTTGGAGTGACTCATGCATGTTTGAGCAATCTTTAATTGTTTATTTTTAAGACACCATTCTCCCACTTTCACCACCACCAGCATATGCCCACTGCTCTGTTCAGTTTTATTTTCTTAACTGGTGATACATGTAGGATTTGGCAGCGTTGCGTAGTGATTTTGGTACAAATACAAAGAAATCCGCAGCTCGCTAGGGTGATGTGCAGCTCTGGATCATAGGAGCTGACAACGTCATGGCTCTTTGTTGTGATGAAATATACAGCAACATCAGCTCCCACTGGGCACCGCAGCTTTCTAACACGCAGTTGTTTATTTTATCAAGTCATTTTTGATATTATAACATCATCCATTTTCTTCTGCTTATGATCCAGGGGTGTCATAGATTATAACTATATAGTAGACACAAGCACAATAGGTCTTTAAATACAATAATTTATCAGAGACAATCACTGTTCAGATGTCAAATTGGCAATATCCTCATCATAAAAATAGCTCAAGTCAAATGTACAGCATGCAACTTTGCATCTGCTTGTGTCCAGAGATGTTATTGATTTGGCAAGAGGGTTTCATAGTAGGGCCTAAAATTTTTCTTTTTCCAACAAGATAATCAGGTGGCGGAACCAGAACGAGTTACAGATCAGATCTGTGGAAAGGCAACCCCACTCACATTAAAACTGTTAGTTTTTATGGTATTTTTCAGCAATAAAAACACCCATAATTGGAGAAATGCAAGGTAAATTTAATGTGATAGTGTGGAAAAGCAAGAACATTTCCAAGGAGACAACCAGGCAGTGAACTCTCCATCACAAAAGGTTCATAGTCCCTTTAAGTCCATGCTCCCTGCTGGCTACTGTACGCAGTGTCCCTGCAGGTAGTTAGGTGAGTGTGATCTAATGATGCATACTTCCAGTGTTTATGGCAGGAGCAGAGATGCAGCACGAGCCTGTGCTTGTCTGCTCTCAGAATGCCCATTAACGCTGAGTTCGCCCTGGGGTGATGACCACCTGAGCTATCAAAGACCTGCACAGTCTGAGGAGCACTCCACTCCTCCTCTCCACTCCTCAGTCCAACCCTCTGTAGACAACCCAATGCCTCTAACTAACACACGTCACCTTTACCTCCACCAGTCTGGACCCCACCCCCAAACCCATCATGCAGTCAAGTAAATATGCTGTATTGACCTATACAACATTCTTCAATTGTGGGTTACAGGTTCTGGAGGCAGTAGTTCATCACATTATTTCTAATAGGTTAAGAGTCAAAGAAAGACATGGCTTGAGAGTCTGCAATTTGAATATTAATTTATATCAATGCTCTTGTAAAAATCATATTAAATAAATGCATTTGTTTCCTCTACTTTCTTCATAATGACATGAGCCTCCACCTATTTAATGAGTTTCTTTTTTATGTCATTTCTTTGCAATTTTTATAAGCAATTAATGGTATATAAAATCTTTCATACATAATACATAAAACAATTGACTTTCCCTCAGTGTCCTTTTCTTTTTTTCCCAAACTTCCTGAGCATTTGCTTAAATCAGTGATGGATGAGAACAGTTTCCTTGTGTAGAACATGATTCACTGTTCTTGACATGGGACCACGTAATCTCCCTGTATGACAGATAAAGCTAATTAGAGGAAAGATATATCAATCATAGTCCAGTGCTGGCCATCTAAAAATCACGGACCATTTTACTATTAATATATCATTTATTATACACAGTTTTGAATAACAAGTGCATGCTTTATCATCAAATACTTGCGATAGCAGGTGAAAGTACACAGCCTACTCCATATTAATACATTTCTTGAGAGCCAAAAGCTTTCCATCTTTCCATAACAATAGGGTCAAAAAGCTAACATCAGTGGAAAATAACTATTCATGCAAATCGGTTTTGTCTAAATGATCTTTAACCTTATACATGGTGTGTATACCTCATCAATACAACTGTCATAATGACATATACTGCTTTTCCCATGGTTGGGGCAGGGCAGGTGGGTTTTCTCAGACACCCAAGATAACCCAAAAGAGGGCTTTATTCTTTGGAAGACATATCTCCCTCTGACTAATTCCAAGTTCATTTTAGTCTAATCCTGACTCATTCACATCAACAAAACTAGTTGTACTACTGCTTTGCTCCTGTAGGTGGCAGTGTAATCCTTTATTTCTGTGCTATATAATGGTAAATCTGCTGAAATAGCTTGTAGACAGTTCCTCCTATTAATTTCAAAAGACTATAATCATTTTTCATATCAAGACAGTGTGATTATTGGTTTATTGTCTGTAATAAATTGTGAGTGTTGCAATCGTGTGAGAGCAGGATGGAGCGCATGTTGAGTTCAAGGGAAAGGTGTGAACAGGTATGTAAATAGGCATGGATATTTACTGTGGGACATGTCCAGACAGGAACGGATTATATACTTTAACTGCTGTATAGGAAAGAAAAATTATGTTCCTCATACACTGTACACATCAAACATCATTAAGATGGTATGATTTAGGACGATAATAAAGCACACGCTTAGGAATATAAATCTGTGTATAAAATATGTTCAAGTTTATAGATCGTACAAATATATTACATCCAAGTATAAAGTTAAGACAGACATAAAATACACAAACGTGGGTGGCATAATACACTTCAGTAATGTCACTTAAATACATAAAAAGCATATTTGTTGGATACAGTGGCTTTTGGTTTTTACCACAGGTCAATAAAATATACACACATGGAAAATAAACAGAAAAGAAAAAGGGACATGACACAACAGTGAAATACTAAAATAAGGTTAGCTAATTCTTCATGCAACTATTTTATAACAGCCTCTAAATGTGTCTAATTTCTAAGTTTAATTTATTTGTTTGAAAATATTTTCATCCAAGATATTAATTTGGGGATATTGTAAATATTAAGACATTTTAATATTTGCCTAGTTTCTCCCTATTTATTTCTCTACTGTCCGTCACTCTGAGGTAGAGGACCGGCACCCTGCTTTACATTACATTAACAGTCTAGCTTTGGGGAATCTTTTTATATAAAAAAGATGCAGATATATATACACAGTCATTTCATTTATCGAGATGTGAAAATTATATTTGGGATATATATTTCTGTCCATATCGCCCAGTCCTATAGCGTGCCACATTTTATCAGTTCTAAAATTGTATCCTAAAAGGAAAAATGTCTGTATCATTTCTGCAGTAAGGACATATTGTACATACAAAAATACAATCACTTCCATATGCTTTGATTAGTGATAGAATTTGGATATAGTGAAAAGTCTGCATTATTGTATTGTCCATAGTGTCTACATCTTCAGAGCTGTTAGAGCAATGTTCCTGTGATAAAGACGTAGATGCGGGCCTGAAATGTGGTGAATGTCCCTTGACGCCACAGTTTCATCTCCACGGTAACGAGGAAGTCCCTGGGTCCCTCCACCTGTCTGTGGAGGTAGACTGCACCTGTGTAGGCATTGAGTTTGCGGGTGCTAAAGTAGTTCTCGTCATTGCCCTGGGTAATGCTGACAATGACATTATCCCCAGAATAAGCAGGGGATGGTCCGATTCGGAAAATCTGAGCCGGAATGACGATGTTGGCCTGGAAGCTGAGGTAGTAGTAGGTGATGCGTAGAGGAGAGGTCTGGCAGTCCAGGTAGGTGGGACAGCTCATACGCTCACAACGCCTGGAACAGAGAAAGAAATTGTGTCATTAAAGTGAACAGTAATCTGAAAATAATAAATACTTTATAAAAAAGTTAATCAGATGCAATCTAGCTGGCATTCACACAAAATCACATACCTTAATGTGTTAGAAATATTGAACATTGGTGGCACATCAGCTACATTAAAGATTTGTTTCAAATAATTGAGCATTATTTATATAATTGTGGTAAATTCTTTGCACATGGCTCATATGGTGGACTTTTACAGAGAGAATGGTTCATGTTTGATTTTGACCAAATCTTAGATAAATGAATAATGCAACTCTGCAAGGTACAAAACTATGTTAAAAAGCAAAATAAAAGCAAAAGACAGACAGATTCTTTATTAATACTGAGGTCAATTCAAATTTTGCAGCTGAAAACTGTTGCAGTTAATGTTGCAACATTTTCACTGCGCTTCTCGCTTTTGTTTCTCTGTCAAAGATCTCAGTGCAGTTTAACAGGAGGATTGGTTAGGGAGGGTCAGCAGATTGTGTGTCGGGGCAGTTTGATTAGAGGAAGAGCCAAATGTGGCCCTGCTCTGTGTCTCTGCAGCATCACAGCAGTGTCCAGGGGAACCAGATGAACACAACAGGAAAGCTGTTGCTCTACTTCAGTCTGTTTCGGTTGCTGATGAAATGGTCCATTCCCTCAAAGTATTTCCTCTGGAAGATCTTCTTCCACATTTGTTGCCACATATGGTGTAAAAAGCATGTTGCGTCTCAAATGTCCATAGCTAGCTACTTAGCTTGCCTCTTGCACAGTTTCCATGGATAAGAGAAAAACAGACGACTGCTATAGTTCATTTCACACAATCCAGTAGTCCCTTGTGTTCATTCCCTCAAAGTTTTTCCTCTGAAGATCTTCTGCTACATTTGCTGCCACAATAAACTGTAGCAACTTAAATGTCCAGAGCTCCTGCACAAGCTCCCTCGCTCGTCTCCATGGATACAGGAAAAAGAAACAGCTCAGTTCACAAAATCCAACAGTCCAACCTTATTGTCCTGCAGATGCTGCACTTCCTAGTGGGTTAAAAACTGAGCTCAAAAAATTGAGCTAACCCTAACCATAATCCTAAAAATGAACCCTAACCCTAAAAACTGAATACATTCCAATGGATGCTAAGTTTAGTATTAGACATCTTAAAATCTCCATTGTTTTAAAGATTGGTTAATTGAAAATTCTCTCTAAGATGTGACGACATAACAGCTTTAAAATGTTATCTTAGCTGAACTTACGTGTCCGACACTTTTCTGTAGTTGGAAGGACAGTCAAAGGAGAGGCAGCGGTATCCCCCCTGAATATTGTAGCACGTCTGAGACAGAGAACAGTTGTGGGTTCCAGTGGTGCACTCATCGATATCTAAACAATGATGAAAAATGACGTTATAAAAGCTTTTCTATTGCAAGTAATCACAATTGAAGAAAAAGAGAAAGTGAAGTATAATACTGGCCCATAAAATTTTATAGTGTAATCCCAGAGGCACAGTAATAACTGTAATACTTTAAAAAGCATTCTTTAATATTGCAACTTGACAGTTTAAAACCTTTTAAAATCCATCAGGCATAAAATGATTACCATTTGCTTATTGCAAGTGGCCATATAGTTACATCACCTGCCTAAAATGCAGCCACACACAGAACTTAATGAAGAGCAAAGTATCCACATCTTCTGTCATTTCAGTTGTAATATCTCTGCTGGATTAGACCCCACCTTGGCAAGGTTTAATAGTTACAAATAGATACAGCACTAGGGTTGTCAAAAGTATTGAAAATCAAAAACGAATTGATACTGAAATTAATTATGAAGCTAAATACTCATTTGAGTAAGTATGAATTCTAAAAAGAGTCACACTAGCTCGATCTTGAGCTGTATCAGTGTATCAAGTATTAGACCACATAGACTAGTGTACACCCATGGGCCACGATGGAATCTGGATGACTGAGGGTTTACACAGAATTATGATTGTTATATAAAAGAAAATGCTATTTTTTATTTAATGTTAAAAATGACATTATATTTTCAAAATAAAGGTGTTTATTATCATTGGGGTATTGTAATCATTATTGAGTATCAAGTTTATTCATTTGTACTGAAATGAAGTTAGAATGTTAGTATCATGAGAATAGTAATCTACACTGAAATGTTTGGACCTTTTTTTCTTGCCAACTCTTGTTAAACTCATTGAAATTCTTATGTCCATATTTCCTGCTTATTCCTTCCTGGTTTGAAGGTTTTGGCATGGCTAATGAAATTCAAACCAAAATATTATATCTTTTAAAGACATCCTCATAAAATCCTTCAAATCAGGCAGAAATCATTTGCCTAAAACCCATGAATAACACAAACTTTGAGGAAAAATGTTCAATTGCTGCCAGGTGTTGATAACAATATGACAATATAACAATGAGCATCTGTAGTGCACCTCTGCAGGAGCGTCCGTTTGGAGACATGGTGTATCCATTTTCAGGACAGGCACATTGGTAACTGCCCGCCACGTTCACGCACTTATAGGTGCACAGATGGCCAATGCTCTGTGAACACTCATCAATGTCTAAAGAAAATGCAAATCATGAAAACTTGTAAAATATATACAAATACGGTTGAATTAAAACAATGTTACGGACCATCACAGGAGTGTCCATCTTCTCTGAGGAAGTAGCCCTGGTTGCAGTAACACTGATATGAGCCGTACAAGTTAGAGCACTCCTGACCACACGGGCTGGACTGACACTCATTCACATCTGAAAAAAAAATTACTGTAAATGTTCAATTGGTATTCATTTTGGTACATTTTAAATTGTCAGTTTCATTTTGTTTTTCAGTCATTAAACTTAACAATGTGTCCTATTCAAATTAAAGTGAGCGTGTTTAGGCTGAAATTAAAAGCTATTCCGACAGCACATCAATATGCTCATTGAATTTTGTATTACAGACTCTATTAAGAAATTAATTAAGATTATATTAAGAAATGCCAATTATACTATATGCAACAAAGTATTAGTAGTAAGTAAGTAATTTGAAGTGGCCATAACTTGTGTATTCCAATAAAATAATTAAGAAAATATTGTAATTCAGTTAATACATGACCTATCAAAGCTCTCAAATGCCAAACAGATGCAAGCATGAGTTGTTTTGTCCAAGACTAATAACAATTGCAGCATATTTCAGATTTTTCTTCCACCTCACCTCAGTTGATGTCAAACCCTGCTCCTACCAGCCCCACATACATAGATTCATGATGAAGTCTACTTCCATGTGCATATTCCCAGAGCGTGCAGAGACTTGCAGTAGTACACATGGGTGCACTCCGGCTCTCACACCCACATATTCCGACACAACGTGGAACTGTACCTTCGCAGTTCTTGGCATCGCCGGATAAGCGGAAGCCCACAGCACAGGAACAGTGGTAGGACCCCGGGGTGTTCTCACAGGTCTGAGCGCACAGGCGGCCCGGGTAACGCCAGCACTCATTTATATCTGTCAGGAAGGACAAGCACATCATCATGAGTTACTGCATATGGCTTTATAATGTACAATTTTAATGTATGCGCCATCACAAAATGAACTCCTTTGTTTCAGTGCAGCCAAAAAGAAGAAATCATGTTTATAGCTACAAAGTGTATAGGAGATTGTACTGATATAAGCTTTATAATAACATTATACTTAATTATGATTGCAGCACCAAGTTTTTTATGGTTATAAGATGACCTCCAAACCATCTGAGCCAGTGTCAACACTTTCTTTCCAGAATAAGCACAATATCAAATTCTCATTCCTTTTAAGAGGCCCACAAGAGCCATAAATTGGTTTTGTCCCACATGTTCAAATTGCACTGCTGCTTTTCCTGCTTTTAAACATCATCTGAGTTTTTACCCAAATGTAGCTGTGGCCACGATTAATAAATGTTCTGTATTGCAATAATGTTTCAAAAATATGGACTGCATTTTTTAATTATCTTAATGCTTTTCACAGTGGCGATATTATGGCTTTGTCTGGAATGTTTCACAGTATGGCATTAAACCTTGTTATCTTCAGGGAGACAAAGCCAGACCAAGTTACAGGTCAGATCTGTGGAGATGTAACCCCGTTCACATGTCAGTGTTTCAAGGTATTTTTAGGCTATAAAATCAACAGTAATTTCATAAATGTAAGGTAGAGAAGTTTAATGTTATACTGAGGAACATTGCAATCAGAGCAATGACATATCTATAGAAAGAAACAGATGACAGACCCATAACCCAAAAGTTGCATAGTGCACCTTTAAATAGAATAAACTGTGTTGTAGAAATAAAATGGATCTTATTTATACAACAATTAAAATATGTTTCATACATTGAACAATAAGTCCATAGTAATAGTGAAAATATCCTCAAATATTCTGCCTGCTTAATGGCTTGTATGTCCACTAACTTAAGTTCCGTGTGTGCATGTTCAGTCTAAATGTCATAGATTACTGGTGGCTGTGTAAACACTTGAGTGGAGTCCATTATAGAGGGTCACAGCACACTGCATCTTAAACAGCAGGGGGCAGCGCCATCATTCTGCAGCAGGAGACCGAGGGACAACGCTCAAAACACCTGCTCTGAATAGTAAACAGGAGTGTGGGCGGGAATATAGTTAAGCAAGAGACATTGTGATATGAATAATGAAAGAGGTTAAAGCGAAAAAAAAAACAACTGTGACCTCTTTTCTCATTTGTCATGTTTAAAATCTCCTTTTTGGGATGTTTCAGCCAACAGAAAAAGAGCCAATATGTTGTAAAAAGCAGTACTTATGACAGAATCAGACTGCTGGACGCCACCTAATAATTAAGTATTATATTATACCGCATGAGTTGTGTGGTCCTCAGTGTCTTTTATTTATTTTATTTATTTATTTTTTAATGTATTTTATTTTTTATTTATTTATTGCTATCTTATGGCTTTGTATTTTATGGGTTTTTTATTTATTTATTGCTATCTTATGGCTTTGCTCTTATTTGATTTTACTGGTTTATTGTTTTAGGACTAATATGTTTTATTTGTGTTTAATGAGTATTTATTTTATTATTATATTATTATTGTTGCTTTTAGTCTGTATTTGTGCAGCACTTTGGAAACTGTTGTTTATGAAATGTGATATATAAATAAAGTGGATTGGATTGGATTCATCAATCAAAAACTCAAAAGAAAGTATAGTCCAAAGGGGAAATCACAGTACTTGCCTGCTTAATTCGTGTGAAATTGTGCCAAATTGGGCATTGGTATGGTATAATATTGCATTTTTTGTATATATTTTATTTTGAGGTATTTGAAAACTATTCCTCATCTTAATAAATGAAAGAAAGATGAGCTTACTCCTGTATAGTACACATACCTACACACATCCTCCTGAAAGAGTCATACTGGTAGCCCGTCTGGCATTCACAGCGATAAGATCCGGCCATATTGTGACAGAGTTGACCCTCCCCACATCTGTGCAGTCCACTCTGACACTCATCCACATCTACAAGAGAAGGCTGGAGGTTAGATAAACAAATAAGTACAAGATCTATGCAGCGATAGTCCCGGTCTGTTATGTGTGATGGAACGATTTGCTTTGATACAAGCGGCTCAATCACAAGGTGTGAAATGAGAAAAATAAACCAGCGTCAGTCTTGTTGTTTGCATATAGGTTATTTTCCTTTATTAAATATTGAAGACTGCTTTAGAAAAAACAGATTCACATGTGTTTATTTTGCCATGAATAATGCAGGAAAGGTCAATAAAGGGGCAAGGAAAAGCGTTAGGAATGCATTAAGACTAAGACATCGGTCAATTTCTATCTCTAAGTGTAGTTTTTCAATATGGAATCATGCAAACTAACATCTACAAAACATATAATCTTATAAAAAAAATATATATACTGTAATTTTAAGACTTGGAAATTGTGTTTTGCAGGGACCCATCATTTCTAATCTAACGCACAATCCTGCACATCGTAATAGTCTTGTATACGGCTGATGGGAAAACCAAGAGAAAGGCCATGCATTCTTAAAGAAGCAGCAATCTCTACACAGAAAGGTCCCAATATATAGTGATATAGAAAAGATACGGAAGAGAAATGGGTTGAATTTGGGTTCCGAACTATATTGTTTTTATCAAATTGTTGTTTCTTGTTCATAGACTTCATCGTTTGCACAATCCTGTATTTGTTTTATCGCGTATATCTTACCAATGCATCTCGAGCCATCTGGACTGGAGTGATAGCCACGACTGCAGATAATCTTTCTGTTACACACATAGGACCCCACTGTGTTGATGCAGTTGAAGCTGGGACCACATGGCTGGCTCAAAGAACACTCATCAACATCTTTAAAAAAAAAAGCACATCAAAATCTGTATTAAAATAGAGGAAGAGGGTGCGGTTTAAAAGCACGGCAT
Organism: Scartelaos histophorus; assembly: GCA_000787155.1. Taxonomy (NCBI): domain Eukaryota; kingdom Metazoa; phylum Chordata; class Actinopteri; order Gobiiformes; family Gobiidae; genus Scartelaos; species Scartelaos histophorus. The sequence continues at coordinate 2,110 of KN504574.1, read as the reverse complement.
GAGCTACTACGGGGCAATTCCTTCAATACAAATCAAAGCATACAGACACGTTCCCCCGGTTAACTTTGTTGTGTGACATTTTCTCATTTCTCCAAGCGCTTCTCCTGCTCTCCTCTTTACAGTGCTCAGGCTGCCTCGACATGCCTCAGTTCCTGCCCCTGGAGGCTAATTCCAGTGCATAGGTTTCTACTGAAGGAGGACAGAGCATTGACTTTCATCCACCCCTCATGGCCCCCGACAGCCCTGCTCTGATCTACTGTCTGTGTGGCATTTAACCCCACTGACACGGCTGCACAGGCAGGAAGTACTCAATTACATTTACTGGAGTAGATTTACTTATTTCAAGAATTTGTCAGAGTAGTTCTCAGACAGCATAAAGTGAAACGTAACTCTTACTTGAGTAAAACATTCGTCTTTATGTTAACCATATGAAAGGTCTTGAACAAAACAAGTCATTTCTTCTTATACTTCTGCTTATGTAATATTATTTTGGAGTAATGGCACTTGTTCTTTTAGTCAATAGTAGTCTGAATCTTAAAGTTAGATTTGTGAGAATAATTTGGGTAACCACACTACACTACTACACTAAGAACCAAAAGACTTAATATAATAATAGTGAAGGGAAAAAATTGAAAAATCTCAATAATCGTATCATTTATAAACACATAACTCAAGTTTAGGTTTAAGTTGTTGCAAAAAAACAGCATAACTAGGGTATGGTGTGTGCATAAACTCAGGTATTCTTAAGCATGGACTTAGTAAATGTAAAGACTAAGTATCATCTCTAGTGCAGTTTGGACAGTAAAGTATAAATAATTCCATGTGAAAGTGGAGCGAGTGGAAGCCAGTCTGTTTGTTTTATTTAAACCCTAATGCTATAATCACACCTTATTGTACAGGAGTGAAGTTTTGTGGTTATTTTTTGTACTAGGCATGTATTGATTTGCCCCAATTAAATAACTTATTGTTATAATTTCTCGTGGGATTTTTGTCAGTGATCTGCAAAAGTTTTTTAAAGGCAATGTTTAAAAATAAAACAAAGTGCATAAAGATGGCTGTAACAAAAAAACATTTGGTGACTAAAATGGGGAATGCTGTTCATTCTGATTAATTTGTGTATTCAATAACTTATTTTTGCTTGCAAGTCTTCTTAAAAAACATGCATTAAACAAAACGTGCAAAACATTTAATGCAGCGTGTACAATGTTACCTGCACATTTTCCATTCAGGTCTCTGCTGAAACCAGTGGCACAGCGAGGTTTGGGGTTGCACCTGAATGAGCCCATTGTGTTCACACAGTCAAAGTCAGGGCCACAGTCATGGTTCCCCTGGACACACTCATTTAAATCTGAAAGAAAACATGTCAAATTATTCAAATTGCAAAATACCAAAAATCCACCACAGGATGGCACTGTGGTTCAACAGCTTACCTTCCATTGAATATTCACAGCTGTTACTTCAAACTAAGCATTTTAAAGATATGAATTGCTTATATTACCTGATTAAACTTGAGATGTATAGCTGAATTTTCACAAAAACAGAGACAGTTCAATCAATTATAAAGCTGATCACGCGTAAGACATACAGCATGCTCAAAAGTGCTCTTATACTCCATCTTTACTTTGAAATATAAGATATAGTTTGACAGATTCTCTTCTCAGATCTTTAATTACAGAACATTGGGTCTTTGTGGCAGGTTGCCCTAAAGACAAAGTATAGCAGTTTAGGAAGTGCACGGTGATTTAGCCTCCTACTCCTGACACAGCCTTGGCACAGCCGGCCTGAAGAGGAAGAGGAGATGGAGAGAGGAGACTGGAGCTGACCTCTCTCACTCACTCAGGAGTCACACAGTTCACCTGCTCAATGCAACTATTCACCCTTAAAACTAATACATTCTTTCACTCTGTTACTCTGGAAAATCAAAGAATCGGTGCAGAAGGTTCCTGCTACTTTAAAACAAATATCCATTCATCTTAATAAAATGCCTTGAACTTGTGCTTCACAGTGTGCGCTGTACTGTAGTCATTATTAATTCACTCCATACTTGGTGGTGGTAAAATACAGCTGCACTTGGGTTAGACTGACAGAAGCAAGGCTGTATAATAATAAT
>KN504573.1:11307-34363 GCA_000787155.1 Scartelaos histophorus | reverse complement strand
AATAATAATAATAATAATACATGATATGCATATGATTCCTCTGAACCTGGACCGATTTAAAATGGACAATATGGGCAATAAATGCTGATTAAAAAAGAAACGCTGGTTAAGGATCATATACATCATATAATCATCATTTAAAAAGTTACATAAATGGTGCATTATGTGGCATGACAGTGCTAACACAGCCCCAGGTCTCTCCATTCACTTGCACATTACATTACATGCAAACAGTCAAATATACACATCTCTGGGCTTTCACATGCACTGCTCACAATAATGCATCAGCAAACAGGCTCAAAGCCCTCTAAATAGACATAACACACAAGATCGTTCTTTCAATCCTTTCATTAACCAAATCCTTGTCTATACTCTACACCATTTACTACAGCAGTTTGAAAGCACTATTTCAGGGTAACTTTGTAGATTAGATTCGTACAAGATCAGATGTCTGACAGAATTTTCCAATACTTCTATAATTGTCAAATTAAATCAAACGGTACCAAAGCACTGTCCACAGAGAGCACACCTGCAGTAGTGTAAGATAGACAAAGTGTGATTAGATTATACAGTGGTGGTAGAATGAAACAGTATCTTATGTAACACAAAGAAGTGAGGTGCTTGGGCGTCACTATGGAAACGACCTCAGTGGTAAGATGTGTTTCGTGGCCGGCTCAAGTTTAGTCTGAAAATTTAGGTCAAATGGGACTGAGATCTAAAGGTAATGGAAGATAAACTTTAGAAAGCAAATGTCAACAAACAAAATAAACAAAATGTCACTCAGTAAAACAATACAAAAGGAACTGCTTAAATGTCACAGAACACATTACAATGGCTAGTATGGGATATGTTTTTTAAGATGCACACTGACTGACAACTTCACAATAAATCAATAAATAAGGGGCACTCGATTCTGAAAGAAAATAATAAAAAAAAATAATAAATTCATGATTAAAAAAAAAATAATTAAAAAACGATTAGCAGACTGAAGCAGATGAAATGTAAGGGAGAGAAGTTTCTAGCAAAAATAGGTTGAACACCCACAACTCACAAAGGAGATTGCAATTATTTTAATTAAAAAATATATATATTATTGAGACAGTTATAGTTAAAAATAAAAATAAATGGTTACCCTGCTAATAGACAGTGACAGTGATAGACAGTTTAGTAAGTGGGTAGAATAAATTCAATTAAATCTACCTCAGTGCAATGGCACGTATATATCAGACGTCTTTGTTTCCAAACCAAGAACAATGGAGTTAAGTGGGTCGCGGTTACTGAGTGGTCAGAGTAAACAGCTGGAGAGTGAGGAGGGCTGTATGAATGGGTAAAAGAAGAGAGGGGGCAGTAGGAGATGGGAGGGGGGCTATTGGGGCTATCTATCTAAAGTATGGAAGATGTTTAATCAACTGTACAGCTTTTATGAACACAGTGTATGGGTTTAACCTACGTATGGAACTGCATTACTTAATGTCAAATCAGACATGTTCAGACAGTTTATAATATATTGATTTATATTACAAGTTATGATATTACAGTCATTTCTGGATGCACTAACGTTTATAGTGCATATTCAAACTCAAAATCATAAAACAAGTATTATTTTTGATAGATCTGTGACATGTTAAGCTTGTGAATTCTTGTAATATTGGTGAAGAAACACTTAACATAAACTTGCATTTAGATATAATATATTAACAAGTGGGATACATGGTCCCATCTATAGCCTACATTAATAACTCTGCCTATGTAAGCCTGCATTTTGTGTTGTTATTATTAGACAGTGAAGAATTCTTAAGGCAAGCTGCCAACTCTGGTGATGAACACGAACTGTACATGGTTATAAATGATACATGCTCCAACTCAGGCAACCTCACAAAATATTCATCATGGTTGAGTCACACAGCTAAGCTACTGTAAGCTATTTCAGAAAAGAGATCATTCTTAAACACCCTATTACACTGCTAATTTCTCTGATTTGGCCAATATTTATAATCTTATATCAGATTATTCATTTTGTTTTCATATATATTATCTACTTACTAGACCAAAGACTGCATAATAGTCATCTAGAGGTACTTTATTTTAAGATCATTTGTCAAGTAAAATTATCTTGCTGCAAGGACAGATGATTTTACTTACTTTTAAGTCATTTTATGATAGATTTAAGTGTTTATATCTTAAATCTTGGCCAAGCTTTTTTGCAGTGTAGTTATTAGCTAGTTAATGCTACGGGTCACTATCACTATCACTATTACTATTTTCTGATCGGTTCATTCATAATATAAGGTTAAGTTGATTTTCCATTTAGCAAATTAGAATAGCATCAGGCCAATTGTGTTGTTTGTCCAGTTAGTCACTAATCTGTGTTTTAAATCGGTTTGTATCAAGTGAATTCTTCTTATTCTTTGGCGAGGAAGGAGCTTGCATTCACAGCAGCCCTTTCAACATCCTAAACGCCATCACCATCAAGACATTATTTTAACAATAAGCGCCGCTGTTAGCTCAAACAATCGTTTGGTCCAGCTGTAAAATGCGTTCAGAAAATAGCGCGGCGTGAAATTTGTTCAATGCATCCAAAAAGACGTGAAATTTTAGTGCAGTTAGCCAAATTTTCTTCAAAATATTCCGCGCCCGACTGTTACCAGCCCGTTACGCTTGTGGCTAACTCGGTAGCCGATCATGCTGTACCAAGGCACCGCTCGCTGCCTTTGTATCACCGCTGCACAAAAACACCCATGGGACGATGTGTAATGAATATACAAACGCGCCATACCTCTTTTACGTCGATCTCGATGATTACAATGCCATTTCCTTTCGTGAAGTGTTAGTTTGTGGTGTTATATGTCTTGTTTTCATCAGCTCGTCTCGTCTGTCTTCTCCGGGAGTCGTGGTGGCTGACAGCGCTCCGGCGGCTCCAGATCACAGCCCCGCCCCTGGAGACCAATCAGAGGCCGAGGTTGCGGAAACTGAGGCAGACGGAGGATCCCATTGGTCGGTCAAACTGTCAATCATTGTGTCGCTAAGGGAGCACCTTGGACCGGAGCAAAGACACCTGCTCAAGAGGGACGATGCTGAGCGGGCGACGCAGGTGTGTGTGGCCGGGAAAGGTGATGAGAGAGCGGACTGGAGTGACGGTACACGAGCGGGGGAGCGTGTCAGCACCAGCGGTTCATGTGGACAGCTGCTCAAATAAATACTACAATGAATAGTGGATAATTCAGAGATCCTTTTGTTGTCGAGAGAAGGGTAGGCTAATTTATATGCACAATAGGCCATTATGCATAAAGTAAATGAATAAAGTAGCTATACTAACCATACCCATGTACCCTTTACCCATAATTTAGCCTAGGTAGTTAGTTTATTAAAAGTAGAACTTTAATTTTTTGGGGAGTTCTTTAATTTCAGACATTGTATTGGACTCAATATGTCTGATATTTCAGGGGTATGGTATTGTTTATCTCTAGAGCTCTTTGTTTCATATGTGTTTTGTTATAGGCCTACTGTCCTTTTGTACTGTCTAATTTGTACCATTGAAAGCAGTTTAAAGATATGTTATGGCTTTGCCTATTGAGTGGATTATGGCATTCAGCTATCTACATGGAGACTAGTATGAGGTGCTATCAGACCAAATTACAGGTCACATCTGTGGAGTGCCTATGCCTACCCAAACTATTCACGATTTGACTTACATATGCAGTATATTAAAATATATAAGACCTAAAGTTGTCTGTAAACTCACTCACTATCATACTCTGGTTGTTTAAAAGTGCACTGCTAAAGTGAAACAGGAAGTGCACTTCTCTTGGGGATGTAGTTTAAGGAATATTGTATTTTTATCACAAAACCTCAAACTCAGCACAGACCATATTGTGTCATCACTGTTTGCAACTCTCACTGCTAAAACACACACTAATAATGGTTCTAGAGCTTTGTTACAATTATGATATAATACAAGCTTATATTATATATGTCGTATATGTGGAAATTGTTTTTTGTCAATGAAAAAAAAAGTAAAAGAATTAAAATGTGTATGTTCCCACTGAGAACATGTACCTTAAAATTCAACTGAGAAATAGTTCTATACAATTAAAACTGCAAGAACATATTAGCAAATAACTGCTTCAGACTACACAAAGAGGGATTTCTTGCACACATCGGGGAGTGACATTAACTATAGTTTGCTAGTGTCCTTCAAAAGCAACAGGCCTGTAATTTTCATAAGATACAAATAGGATGCTGAGTAAGATATAGTATTATCAAATAGGATTTGATATTACTGTGCATTTGACATAGATACCTTATGGGTCAACATCGCATAAATTAAATTTCCTGTATTCAGCCTCACATTTTACTATATGTAGTTTATATATTTTAGCATGTTAGTAATGTGTGAGCGTGTGTGTCCGTGCGCGTGTTCATGTGTGTGTGAGTGTGTGTGACTGGTTGTTTCATTGTGTGGGATCGGGCAGCTGTAGGGGTTTGATGGGTAGTTGGAAGAAAATGTGGAATGTTTTAATCACTGTAAGCATTTTGTGTTACATTTTTTTTGTATGAAAAGCGCTTTATAAATAAAGTTTGATTGATTGACTGATAAATGTCTTTACTATACAGAAGCAAACCTAGACTACATCAGGGCTAAAATGGGCTCAAATCAGGAGCAAACCAGGAAAAGTATAAACGCAATATGTACATTTTCAAACAGGCCTATCTTATTTCTCCTTCAGCCAAATATAATACATAGGTTATAGACAGGAACAGTAACAAATGATCAAAGATAGAAACAGACAGACAGATAGAAATCTACCTTTGATTGTTTGCCATGTCATAGAGCTTAATGTCAAAAGCTAAAATTGGATTAAAATGTGATTTAAAAAATATGAAAATCAAAAATATAACATTTCAGTGAAATAAAAAGGCTATGTTTATCTGTCAATAGGCACATTTAATCCTGCAACACATCAATAAACAAAACGATACATTCACTTGTACAAAAAAGTTTGTATTTAACATGTTTACTGTAAACCTAATCCCAGTCCATAGTCCATATTGGCAGCTTCCAAATCACTTCAGGGAGACTCTGAACAACATAGTGAAAAGGAAACAGTTTTGATTGAGCACAAGTATAATGTATATTCCTGGGCTGAGAGGTGGATGCAGTGCTGGTTGTTTCAGTCTTGTTCTTTGCTTTCTCTCAAAGTGATAACCAAATACAACATGCAAGCGTGATGACTTTGCTGATCAGGTTTTTTTTTTCTTGCTTTGAGTCAGTTCAGAACATGAAAAGATTCTGTTAAGTCCAGCATCCACAAAGCTTATTTATGTAGAAAAAACAGTTTTAGCTTAGTTGGTCGTACCTTCAACAGTTTAAGCATATCGCTGGTCATCAGTCAATGATACCTGCTGCAGGTAAGCAGGTTGGTAACACCCCCGGGATGCCTCCATGAATATTGTGGAGGAGGTGAGACTTTTCCTGTCCTTTTTCAGCGTGTGTCTGCGCTGCCATCGACAGAGCAGCACCTCCACTTGCTCTCTGAAGAAGCTTGTGGTCAGGGTGTATAGGATGGGGTTCAGAGCACTGTTGATGGGCAAGATGAAAATGACCACCCAACTGGAAATGGTCCCTACAGAGAAAGGAGAAATTTAAATTACAGTATGGTTTTTAGCATCAAAAATAGTTTTAAATGCCTTCTTTCAAATGCCTGAATCCATTCAAGCCTTGAGCAGTTAAATGTGAAATTAAATGCTGAACTCACAGATAAATCTAGAAACCTACTTGAAGAGAATAATATAAAGGCTGTAGGGAAGAGATTCTAAGATATTCAGGACAAGTTAAAGATGCACTAAGTAAATTTTCTGGTTGAGGGTCCACAATTGCTTCCCTGGAAATATTATTGCTTTGACTGGAATGCTGCAAGACATTATACTTAATTATTAATTATTTTCCATCAGTTTAGTGTTTCTAATGCTTAAGAAAAAAACTTGCCATACTGTGTAACATTCCATACAAAACAATACAAACTCTAGTGAGACGGTGGTTATATAGTTGCATACCACATTTTTAATGGTAGCAAAAAAAAAAAAGCTATTGAATTCTATTTGTGAAATTTGCTATAATATAAAATTAATAAGAACAAAACATACAATTTTACTACATCATTAACATGATCGTTGTACTGAATTACAACAGAAGATTTAACAATTCAGCTTATGTCTTACCAGGAATCTCTACTTCCAGAATAGAAAGGACTTTGACCAAAAATATAGGTATCCAGCAGAGGGCGTCAGAGAACACGATGAAGAAAAACCTGTTGGCCACAGCCACGTCTTTGTGCAGGCGGCTCCTCAGGTCTGTGGCATTGATGCCTGTTTTATAGATAGAGTAAAACATGCTGGAGTAACAGCACAGGATCATCAGGAAGGCCGCCAAGTTAAGACCTGAAGAAGAATATATTGCAAGATGCAAAACAATATTAAAAAAAAAAAAAAAAAAAAAAAATATAATTTCATCATATATTCAGCAAAGATTTCAAATGTATTTATTGTTGGTATATATTGATATATGATATGATATACTATGTTTTGGTGCTCTATCTGATAATCTTACTACTGCAAACAGCTTGTAATTAGCTCTATAATCACACACATCACATAAAGTGATATTTATACATTTCAAAAGCTTAATAAGTGGAGTCTATCAATGTACACTGAGCAGGAATAACTTTGTTAGCATGTGCACATTACTGATGGTTGTAATCTCTACTTTATGAAGCCCAACACACAACAGATCTCCTTGTTCTTTGTATTTACCAGTGGTGGAAGAAGCACAAACTATTACATGAGAAGAGTATTTTAGTACCATTTAAACCCATTTAAAATATACTTCAATAGTAAAAAAGTATTTCATATAGATGTTTGAACTGCAGTGACTTTGATAAAGATTTGAGCTGAATTTAGTTCAAACTTGGCACAAGCTGGTTTCAAATAATGATAAAACATACTTCATTCCTGTTCAAAAATGTAGTGAAGTAAAAGCACTGATACCTGCTCTCAGATTGAGCCAAGTAAAAGTAAAAAGTATTAACCTCAAACGGTACAGAATTACTTAAATACAAAAGTTTACTACTTTTACTTCATTACATTCCACTACAGGTATTTACTAATTAGTATTAGTATTGGCATTTTCATTAGCAACAGTAACTTTCACTGCCCATGAACATCTTCTGTCACTATCACACATGCTTAGAACATGCTACAAATGTTCATTTCTAACATGAATATCAAACACAAAATGTTTACCTCTTCATGTACTAACCCTAAAGTTCCATCTTGTGTTAACATCAGTGCAGCTATTGCTATTGTTCCTTGACATACCTAGAAAAATCCCAGTGGAGTATCCTTTGGCTGTTGGTTTCTCTTGTCTGTCGGAGTGAAGAGGGAAGCAGACCCCATTACGCCCATAGTAATTCCCAAATATATCCTCGTTCATTAAAGGCACAGCAGCAATTATGAAGCCAGTGAGCCAAATGGATGAGAGGACGACCTGGAGTCAGAGACAGGACAGATAGTCTATATAAGTCAGGCTATAAAAGCTTTTCAGCATGTTACCCTTAATTAAAGGGTTTACATTACATACACACACACACACACACACACACACACACACACACGCACACACACACACACACACACGCACACACACACACACACACAAATGTATGCATATGTTTTTGATGAGGAAACAACATTAAAACATAGGTTAGAATATAGCATTACATGGACCTTTTATTGAGATTAGAAGTTATGCCTTTAGGGTTCAAAGTAGTTTGATTGCATCTGTTTTATTCTGAGCACCTTGTTTTTCTAAAATAAACCTACAGTTATTTGCTTTCACAGCTCTTTGCCTCATTGCCTCATTGTCCAACAAGTAATTTACACAGATTTAGCAGATTTTGTGGCCAAATCAAATCTGGTTTTATTCCCCCAGAAGTTAATGATTTACAAACCTAACACCTAAAATTACCACATGATGAAAATCGTAACAAGTCAAAATCCACAGTCGAAGTCTCTTACCCCAGTTTGCAGTTTGCCTGGGCGTAGATTACTGAAGGGGAAAACAATGACCAGAAACTTTTCCAACGTTAGGTAAGTCAGAAGGAGGACTGACACCTGTGTGAAAGGTATTTATGCAAAAGAAATGTGAGAAATATGGTCCATGCAGTCAATACAACACCTGCATTATGACCTAGATCACAACAAACTCCAGTGTCATGGCAAACTTGTAATCTACTTTGGTGCCATCATGTTTTATAACACAGTAATCATAATATCAGAAATGCATACTGCAATATAACAAAAATCAATACAATAGACTGGTGTAATAAAATGTTTAAAATAAGCAAAAACCGTAAGTAAGTATTTCTGAATGAATCGGGGAATATTTTTGTTCCCACAGTTAAAATCAAAAAGATGCAAAAGGTGATATGAGCTATTGGTCATGAGATACTGCTGCAAGAGGTGAAGTAAGTAAAGCTACATAGTGCACCTTTGATCATAAATTGCAGCTTTCCCTTATATTGCTTACAAATCCACATTGTCCATAAAGGTTCCATCTATTGCATTTAGCCTTGAGATTTGATCACCTCGGATGACAGCATGGCGAGGAATCCAATGGTCCTGCACTCTATGCTTTCCATCCAGATCAGGGCATTACGGTTGTACTGTCCCCGGAATTTCACGTCAAAAACGCCAACAAAAAAAAGGTACACCCCCATAAGACAGTCTGCACCTGCAAGATAAGAAATCCACTAAAATGTACGCATATACAGGAAAAAATAATGGTAGAAGTTCTCATTAAAATGTACACAAAAGGATATTACTCATGCAGTATATTAGGCTAGGCCACGAGGGAATGCTGCAGCGGAGGAGAATATAAGAAAAGGTGACTCATTTGGTCTGTTTTGAAACTTAACAAAGTTAATTAATTTTATGCTTGAAAGTAACATTGTTGACTAAAGACTAAAGAATATGTGACGTCAAATAAACGTCTGGAATCCTGTTATTCAAATGAAACTGTAAATTCTCTGCCAAGTTTACAGTTTACAGTATGATGCATAATGACTTGGCATATATTTTAATGTACTTTATTATTCCCTGAAGAGAGATCTGTTCCCATTTTGCTGCATGAGAGAACTCAGTAGTTAGCAAATACAGGATACAGGATCAAGCTCATTTCAAGGTCAGCAGTAGGAGGGAAGTCTGACGTTCATGTTTATATTACACCAGATGCCTTTTCTGATACAGCCCTCCTCATTTATTCGCACTTAGAGCTCACACAAAGACTCCATGGACTTGTGAACTGGCTAAATAGTGTTTTTGCCAAATTAGTTTCAAAAGTGCCATGTACCAAGCTTGAAGTTTGTTTAAAAATATGCCAAAAGGTGCATATTGATTTTTTTAATGAATATTACATGAAGTTCAGTCCAGATTTTGCCCAATATTTCTGCAAAAAGCTATAACAATGAACAAACATCCCTGGTCTTGCACAGTTGCACAGTTAATGTGATGCAGAGGAACTGTGCAATAGACTAAATTTAAATGTGACGACTTGGCCAAATTAGTCAAGTCAAGGACGCCCAGGACCCACAGATGGGGTTTGTAGAAAATTTCACAAGTTAGAAAATAGACTGCTGCTGTCACAACAACAGCTCTATGGAGACTATAAAGTTCTGTCTAAGAATAAAAGTAAACATAAAATATATGCAGTTTATAGAGCTGAAATAATTGAACAAAATTAAGTGACAAACTACAAGGTTCTGTAAAGTCCACCTCCACCTTCTTATCACAAATATCATTATTTCCTTCTTATATGGTCTTAGAAAAAACAGTTTATGTCACAAAATATGTTCCCACAGTGACATACAGTGAACACTTTATTTTAGATATAACAAAAATAATATTTTTTATTTAATTGATGGCAAAACAAATTTTGTCATCTGGACAAATTATGACAAAACCACCAGATGATCAGAGGCCAGATGGAGACAACCTGGACGACTGTGGGATACATTTCATTTGAACTCCACGGTCACAGTGTGTAACTTCAGACTTGGATGTACTCACAACAGAGCACTTTGATGCAGGCAGCGTGCAGGTTGTTTTCTGCACGGATCAGGGACCTCATGCCGATGACGAGGAGGTTTCCGAAGCAGGTGATGAAAGCGATGACCCAAACGGACACACGCAGCACCACGCTGGCCAGAAGATCCTCAAAGGAAGAGATGCCATCAGTGTTGGGCTTACAGGAGCGCACGTGCGGGGCATATGAACAATACTGGAATGTCTTGAAGTAACTACAATGAGACACAAGGTTTGATCTGTGCAGTGAGTCAAAACAACACAAACTCATAAGAACAGTGGGGCAGTGGTTAATGCTCTCGCCCCACAGCAAGAAGGTCAGGGGTTCGAATCATGGACTGGATGGAGTCTGTTTGTGTTGTGTAGTGACATTTTAAGTGTTATTATAGTCAACAAATTCCAAATATCAGGGAACTATCTGACTATTTACTTGGCCAATATCAACACAAGAGGTTTCATTTTTTTATTTGAATCGTAAATTTTACAGTTTTGTGTGACATTTTATTTATTGTGCAGCAAGTGTCCGTGGGGCATGTACTCACATATGAGAAAGGTTCTTCATTGGCAAAAACATCTTGATCTGAATGTTTTGGATTTCAATTCCCTCCAAGGCCCTTAAACACACATTAATTAAACACTTCCACCAGTGAAAGCAGCTTATCAGTTTATATGAGTGTGAGTCTACTTACAGGGACTGGAGATGGGTCAGATGGTTAAAGTGTCCAGAGTGGATACGCAGCAGTGGATTGTGAGAAATATTTCTGCAGCAACAAGCACATGCAGGCAAAATAATGATTAGGAAAACATGCTAGTGTGATAATACAAAATACATATTAGCACACATACATTTCCTTCATACTATCTTCCAAATGACCAGAATAATTGCCACACCTATAAACTAAAACATTGCAATAACTGAAAAATATTGGTTTAAATGTGTTGCTTTTTGCTTGTTTTTGCTATTGTCTGGGTCATAACCAGTATACAAAATATACTGTAACTACAGTAGCTACTCAAACATCAAAACTATGCATGCAATACAAGAACAGAAGGCAATGGGTAGAGTCAGTTCAGATCAGGAAATAAGTTATCAGTTAAAATGAAATTTAAATAAAAGGAGACAGAGCTGTTTTGTCTTCAGTCAACAAGCAGGGTTTGTGGTTTGTAGTCTTAAAACCAAAGATACTCAAGCAACAAAGGTGGCGTAAAATTATTTCAGAATTGTGGTTTGTGTCAGGAGGAAGTCAAAATATTCAAAATTGTTGTGCGACTGTAGAGAGCGAATTTCAATGAAGAAAATCATTTCAATGAAGATACTGTGCCTTCCTGTTCCTTTGCCCATTACAGTCAAAAGACACAAAACCCAGGCTGTGACTTGGCCTTGTTTTATAAATATTAAAATATAATCTTAATCACTGCTTTGACTGCTGAATTCATTTGGCTTGAGATAAAGAACACAGGTGTCATTTCTTTCTTTACCTTCTCTCCATTCACATACAATTTCTTATCTTGAATCATATTTGGAAGACATTCAAAAGTATGTAATGTACTATTTATTACTGTGTAATGTACTATTTATTATTGTGTAATGTATTATTTGTTATTGCAGACTGAGACTGGTCCTATGCTGTGCGTTGTCCTTTTTCTTTTTTTAAATTTAAATCCAATCCAGAACTCAAACTTTTACTTTTTCACAGAGAGACTGGACCAAAGGTGAATTTACTACATTTAAATGAATGGAGATGGTTTCTAAGTGTTAATACCTTGATTCTCAGATGTTCTGCTGTGTCACTATAACATGACGTATGATTTGGTCTGTCAAATTGTGTAGATTATAATTTGATAAAGCATATTAACTATTATTAATAACTAATTAATTATGCCCTTGCTACAGTTTTATTGTATATTATTTTATAAAGGGTCAGTTTCACAAGGTATGTAGTTTCTTACAGGCTTGGCCCAGTAAAAATTTGAGATTTATTACCATTTTAGTTTTGAACAAATTGTGCTGGAGTCCATAGGGCACTGTCATTTCACCAACCAAAAAGTTTTTCATGCAAGTGTGCTGTTTCATTTTTCATTTCATTTCATTTCTTTTGAAAGTATATACTTACAAGTAAGACTAAAAACACAGAGCATTTTTGAATGGCACACACGGCACCAAAATTGATCAATACTAACACTTACCCTGGGCTCAGGCCAGACTGAAAATGAGGCTGTAACTATTCCATGTAATTACAAATAGCAAAAGGAGATAAGAGCCCACCACAGCCTTTTCAAATAAATACACGTGGACAAAAGGTCTTGCATGTGCATCTCCAAAGGTGGTGACACAACAGCACAGCAGAGCTCTGGTCATGTGTAAGTGTCACACTGCAATAACCGGCCTGACACTGGAGTCACAGCTGGACCGGGTGTGGTCTGAGCGAGGTGTTATTCTGACTCCCAACAGGGTGTCTGGCTGCTCTTGTGGCTACCTGGCAGTTTTTAAAATGTTTTTTTCCTATCTACTGTTGCACTGAATTGTGGTGGATCTAACACAATTGAGTTTTTATGTACCATAAAACTGACAAATAAATGAATCTACTAAATCCATGCACACAGCAACATTCACATTTTGAGATTTCTAAACCTGTTGTTAAGTTTTAACAATGAAATGCCAAATAATGTAATAGGAACATTATGTGCCATACAATAGACCATTTGTTGAATTTGTTAAGCACAGACATAATGAGACATAATTTATTTAGTTTAGTTTAGTTTGAATCTTCACAAGTAACAGATGTTACTCACAGTTTGAGCAGGGACTTTGATAGATTCTTGAAGGTGTTTTTGGACAGCTCTCTAATCCGATTACTGGACAAATTTCTGGGAATGGAAGAGGATTAGAAGTTATACCAAAAATGTGGACACTTGTTTTGGTGAATTAGTTCATGAATACTAATACCGACAGTTCAGCAAGTTTCCACAGAGACTGAAAGGTATTTTCTGGGATACTGTTGATCTTGTTGCCCATCAGTAATCTGTACAAAGGTTTAAAAAAATAAAAATAAAATAACCATGTATAATAAATATCGGGTTATAAACAGAGTATCGCTCTGTGTTTTCTTTGAACTACAGTTTGAATTTATGAATATATTTGCAGGTTTCAGGAGCTGCCAGATGAAGTTACAACGGCAACAAAGAATGCAAGAAAACCCAGTCAAACTTAAGACTAAAATGTAAAAGCACAAATACACAGACAACAAGCTGAGATCTGATCTAACAAGTCAAAAACAAAACAGGCCACAGGACACTTCCAACATCCAATAATTATAATATCAAATTAGAGATTTGTGCTTCCAAAAGATTTTTCACAAATTGCACAAAAATAAAAATTCAAGTCATGTCATGGAGCCAATTGCCAATTTCTATTAAAGTTGTACAAAGCTCTGAAGCTCTAAAATGAAATACCTTTTTCCCATTAAAAAATTACTCTAGAAATATGTTACTCATAGTTGAATATTTCTTAAAAGCAGTAATCTGTCAAAATAGAGACCTTTATCGGAGGAAATATATCTAAATATTGGAGAATCAGAGCCTTCATTAAGACGTGTCTCTGATAAACCATAGCCTAACTCAAGACAAGCTGGTGCCATGCAGAAATAAATGATGAAGTATATAAGGTTAATATCACAACATGCTATTTTAGGCCTGAGGTCTGATGTAGATTGGGTTTAATTCTGTTCTAGTCCAGGTTTAGTTTCCAGGTTTAGTCTCAGTTTAGTCCCTTTAGTCGTAATGTGGTAGTCCTGCAAGTGTGAATGCACCATAAATGAAATAACAAGACTCTATAGTTGCGCCTATAGTAGTAATTGTGATAATAGGCTATTTTGAGCTCAGTGATTACAAGACAAGTAATCTGGTATTCAACAAACTGTGGAAATAAATCACAGCTGTTTAAATACAATAGTACCCTGCCAGAAATACAAAGATAGGAAACTCGTCTCAGTCTTTTCAATTGTAAATGTGACAATACTGAAGCATGGGGCAGGAAAAAGACCACCTTCTTGATGCTTTTAAGAAAAATACAACTAACAATGCAAGAGTCTCCTTGGTGGATAAAAGGAAGAGCTTGGACTTTTATAAATGATTACTGGAGTGAATCAAAACAAAAGCAGAAGCACAAATCATTCAGTCTGGATCCAGTTTGTGAACAGTTTCAAACACTGTAGTTCAAGTTGAGAGCCAAGGGGAAAGTGAGAGGATGGAGCTACACTATGTTTGAACACTGTTGGTATTTCTTTCTAGGTTTGTACCACAATGATGTTAATATATTACCTTAAAATATATTAGTATCATCATATGGTCATTATTTTTTGGCTAACCAATGTATAATGGCAATAGCATCACATTCAGTGACAGGAAATTGTCCTGCAGGTTAGTTTAACAGTCCAAATTATTTCAATCAAACCACAATCAGGCAAGTATTGACTCCTCATTGTAAGACTATTGTCGTGAATCAAGCAATCACATGCAGCCGTTATGCAAAATCAGGATTTTTTTGTAAGTAATGTGAAAAGTTCTTGTTGTAAACCTATAAAATATACAACTATTATAATATTTGTCCAAACTTTTAAAACTAAAGAAATCAAAACTTCACAAGAACACATTTTCTAAAGTTCATTACTAGCCATGAACAAAACATAATTTTAGGATAGCTGCTTCCAAAAGTCCATTCAGAGCCGCACACTCATCGCTCTCAAACATGAATGAGAGATTAAAATAAAATTACTTCTTTGTTGAGAAAGATTTATTTTTAATATTTAATTAATAACTTTTTTTTTAACCAATCACAGCAAACATTTTCACTTTTTAAAGACAAGCACCGATTTGTAAGATAGGTAGATGTATAGGGTGTGTTCATGTTCTAGCATTGGATGTTATATTTTTAGATGGAGGGCAGGGAATTACATTTACTGGTTTTAAATATATCCACATTTATCCACATTTATGATCAGAAATGTTGAATTTCTATTTGCCAGGGATAGGCTTCACAAATTTGCCATAATCATCTTTTAGCTCCCCGTTTTAACTGAAAATAATCACATCTTTGGGGTTGAATAATGGCACCACTTTTTGAAAAATGCACGTTTGTTTTTTTATACCGGCAGAGAAGACAATGAACTTTGTAATTACTGTGCCTTTAGACATGAAACTGTAAAAATCCCATATATCAATGTAAATATTAACTACTTTATGTGTGTTTCTCAGTAAGAGTTTCTGGAGTTTTGGGGAGTATGATTTAACTATTATATGACATTTAGCATTAAAAATGTGCAAACAGGAAGTGAACCTCATATACTTTTACAGAGACGGCAGTAAACAACAGCTGGATAAAGCTGTTCTAAAATGTGATTTATATTTTCCCAAATGCACTCTTGTCTCTCTGCTCGGTGCACTCTACAGTGCAGGAACTCTACAGTCTGTCATTTCCAATTGAGTTCAAGGTCTTCACAAACTCATATTTTCAGAGGAGCAGAAAGTTAATGCCAGCCCCAAGCAGAGTGGCTGTCATGAAAGTGTACATTTAAAGTACTCACAGTACTTCCAGTTTACTGCATGTCTTCAGGATCGAGTAGTTCAGGGTTTGGATCTGGTTTCCTTCAAGATCACTGGGAAAAATAGGCACTTTATTATAATTGCAAAAGTCAAAAGTTCACAGACATTTTGGGTTAACCTTTGACATGTTTTAAAAATCAAACCACCATTTAGTTCCTTTGAAGCCATCTCTGCAGCCATAAAGTGAATGATTTTGTATTTATTTATTGAATACAGAAATAAGAAATACAACTGTATAAACACAGTTACTCTTTTACACTTGCTTCTTTTTATGAATTCCTAACCATTGTATCCAGTCTGGACTCCACTCCACGACTGGAGTGTCAAGGCATAGCACATTATTTAACTCACTCAAACTGAGCTGTTAAAACTGGCAGTCTTTTGTAGCAATGTTTAAAAATCTGCTGGGCTTTCTTCAAAGTTAAAATGTGAAATGAATCAGCTTTAACAGCTTGTGTATTGTGGGATTTGAACTTAGAAACTTGCAGCAACGTGAAGCCCAGGAGACCCTAGCTCAAAGACAGGGGCACTGAGACGCCCTTGTCTCATCATCTCTATTACAAAGCTCCGCTTCATCCAAGTGTTACACTTGAAGTCCCATTTGATCCCTCACCTTCATCCTCAGTAGACTCCTCTAAACTCATTCACAGAGCAGTACTTTTATGCAGCTCATGTCCAGCACTGTCACAGGGGCTAAGCTATGTGAAGGAGTAAAATATAAGGAGCGAACAGAAATAGAACTGCATGATCAATGGGCAGTATAGTTTTACTGATTCTGAATTTGTTATTATCAGTTATTTGCATTGGGTTGACACAAAACCAAGTGGAAAAAGGTGACATAATAGACCTGGTTGGACCTTTAATTGGATGTAGTAAGGATGTAATAGTTTTAATGGGCAGATTTTGACCTGGAACATCTCATAATGTTTGAACAACAAGGTTTGGAAGTCATTTGAAGGATAAGTAACAGCTACATAACACAGTTGAATGTCTTGTGTAATACATTAACTGGATTTTAAGGAAATAAGAGCCATTTTTGTCCCTACAATGTGGCTGATATCAGATATTGGGAGATACTTGAGGATAAAGTTTCAATATAGTATTGGAACTGAAAAAGACTTGTATTCTTCATGACATATGTATGTAGAACAGAATAAAAATTTGAATTAGTAAAATAATTGCTAAGGTTTCTTTTCACACATTATCTGTACAGACTGAAATATATTCTGGGCCAAGAGAATATGAAAAATCTGATATTATATTACGCTATAATAGGTCTGTCACAATAACACATTTTGAAGCACGATATATACTGCTTCAGAAATACACTGCGATAAAAGATTATAACACTTTATGCCACTGTACTGATCCAATAACAGTAAGGAAGATAATTTCAGTAAACCATTTTTAAACCGACAGTAAGGCCTGAGCTGCAACAATTAAGTAACAGAATGAACTAATAATTATCTTATAACTCACTCATTCAACCTGCTATCGCCCAAATCTTATCATATTACAACAAAAGCACTCCATATTTTGCAAAGAACTTGTACATGCCATAAATGTTGAGCTCCAAAATAGATAAGAACAGCTTTCATATATTAAATGACAACTCGATATACTTATTGTGACTGGCTTACATTATACGCTTGTTTTTTTAATTCCTTCTTATGTGGAAAACATTGTGATATGCAGGTGTACTCACAGCCAGTCCAGCGAGGGCATGTGCTGACACAGGCTGGGGTGAGGGAGCTGCTTAAGGGACGTGTCCACCATCGACCTGCACAGATCCAAAACATCACGGCTCATTTACCCAGAGACAAAAGTAAACTACTGATAAAAGTCTGGACATCAAAGCCCCACAGGATTCAATTCTGTGTTAAAGGTGCACTGTGTAACCTTTCTGCTTAAGGGTCTGCCATTTTATATTTGTTAAGTTAAACAGGTTTTTATTATTCAAAAATACTAAATAATTTGTTAAAGCTTAAGTTTGTGCACACAAAACCAGGACCAACCCAAGAGACGGATACAAATGTTACATGTGTTTAACTATTTTAAGGACAAATATGAAATGTTAATGACCCTTAGAAATGTAATAAACCATCTGACAAGAGACTACAGAGAAACACAGACAAAACAAATACAATTAAATGAGTTTTGATCTGATGAAAATTTGGTATTGTTTTGTTTTACATTTCAGTTTGAACAAAGTCATTAAAATTAATAAAAAGTGTGTATTTTCTTAATGTGCAAATATGAATAGAGCTGCTACTAGAACATAAAATAGATTGAATAATAAATAAATAAAATAGTTGTATGGAATAATGCAGTGTGGTCTTAGTATCATTTTAAAGGGCATAGATGGGGCTTTTTTAAATCCATATTATAATGTTTCCTCATCAAAGACATAGTTGTGTTTTTTTCATTCACACATGTTTAACACACAAACCTCAAATATTTAGACTGACTTGAGTTCTTCTCTCAAACAGAAAACACTAGTAGTAATACAGGAAGTGCGCCACAGTGTTTTTAAACTCCATTTACCTTCACTAAAATCATTTGGATCATGACTTGAAGCTCACACGAACCCCCATTTTGTGTAATATAGAACCTTTAATTAAAAATGATGTACTCACAGGTAAACGAGAGACTGAAGACCAAAGAATGTATCCGGGGACAAACTGGTTACAGGGTTATGGTCCAACATCCTGCAACAACAAAGACACATTTATAAAACCTCCAAAGTAGATCTTTTTAATCATCTGAATTTCTTGTGTTAGATCCCCCTTTGCCACTTTATTAGATACATCTGTTTTAAAGTTTCTGAAGAAGTACCGTGATATGGTCTTGTCTTTTTTCGGACACACGTTTACTTAAGATTGTACTTCAAACTTGCCAAGCTATTCCCTTCTAACTTCTAGTATCAAGAAGGCATTTTGCTCACAGAAATCACTTAAGTTTTTGAATGGAGGGATATTTGAGTCTCTGCTATTCTCAGACCAAAGGCTCTCAAAACCTGAAAAATGTCTCATGTCGTCCTCTAAATGCGTACATCTACTGCCATGTTTGCTGAATTCATATTTGCATTTGCATCTACATGATCAAAATGACAGTATTAGGATACTCATTTAACAGTTATATCATGGCCTATCACACATTAATTACAATACCTCTGCAGATCATATTTTGATTCAATGCTTCTTTAATACAGCTCTATTCTCAAACACAAACACTGGCTTTATTGGTCCACCTCTGTTAAGCTCTGACTGATTGAGCTCTGAGTGATTGACAGGAGAAAGTCACCAATGAGAGTTAAGTGTGAACTCAACTCATGCAATCCATGCTATTACTTTGCATTGAATGTTCTGTAGTGAATAGTGAATGCCATTCAAACACACAGCTATTTTGAACAAAAAATCTGGTTGACCTGTATTCTATACTTAAATTATTCCCAACTGACACAGTAACATTCAAATGAATCACTAAAAATACTGTCCTGTGGCTGCACAAAACAAGTTGTGGTGCACTTGAGCTCCATCAAATCCCCCTAGCTCCATAAAGTTCATGTGTGACCACTTTACTTTGAGTGCTGAGTTTGGGTACAAATAGTTATTACATGGACAAATAAAAGCATCTTTCTCAGCAGTGTTGCTCGTAAATTACTGATTTAATGTGCAACAAGGGCTTTGTACTTAGGATGGACGATGAGCAATGAATAAAACTGTCAGGGGAGCTCCATGAGAGAGGAGACTTAGCAGGAGTTACACTTCAGCCCCATTATAAATAAAAACAGCCACAACTGGAGCCCCCACATCTTTTAGTACCAATTACTATGAGTCCATGCTCATTTATGGGTTAAAAAATAAACTTGCTCATTTAAAACCTTAAAATCTTGTTGATGTTAAGCACGTTTTGGGCATTTTTAAAACGTTTTGAACACCTTATGCATGTTTTATAACAAACATTTTGGCT
Source organism: Scartelaos histophorus (assembly GCA_000787155.1). Lineage (NCBI taxonomy): Eukaryota > Metazoa > Chordata > Actinopteri > Gobiiformes > Gobiidae > Scartelaos > Scartelaos histophorus. The sequence continues at coordinate 14,653 of KN504573.1, read as the reverse complement.
CCATCCTCATTTTGGTTTTAAAATTTTAAAAATGATCCTGGTGCTATTTTGTTCAAAAATCAAATCTTTCTCCTAATATAAAACTCAGCTCCAAATTTGTCCCATAACTGCTAAGCCGCAGTGAGCTTCATTTGACTGGAGCCAAACGCTATGGGTGACACACAATCTAATCTTTATACACTCTGTGGTACAATACATAAATACAATACATAATAGATCGAACTGTGCAGCTCTGTTGTACCTGTAGTTCGACCTCTACAAACATGTTCTGAAGTTCATGGGATTTTTGTTTAAGTTTGTCAGTAGGTAGTATCTTCTCTCAGATGTCAGTGGTTATAGGGTTATAGGGTTATAGGGTTGCTTACAAAGTCACTGGAGCCTCTGTGAACACTTCCTATTTGGAATGCAGCGGTTAGCGGGTTAGCTATGTCCATTTATATATACAGTCTATGTTTCGTTTTGTTTTTTTACCAAAGTCAATCCATTTCAAACTGTGAAATGACAAGAACAACTGAGACTGTGAAATATGCCAACGTCTTGCCAGTATTTTTCAGAATCAGTCGTATTAAGTGTGTAACTGGTGCTACTCACAGCCACTCTAACTGATGCAGATCTTTGAACACACCAGGACTCAGAGATGAGATCAAGTTTTCACTCAGAAACCTGCCATAAAACACAAAGAATAATGAAAATACGGGAGACCACACAAGGACAAGTTTGTGGAAAACATGATAATTTACTGCTGAGGCTGTAAATATCACTGGGACTTCACAACACCTATAGTATACCTCAGTATATCAGTCATACTTATTTATTTGATACTTTCACTGTGGAACACTGTCTAAATTACAGGATCAGGTTCAAAATAGTTTCATTTTTGGTTAAGTTATTCTAATTCAACATTTTGCTGCATTGGTTTCAGAATGAAAAACGTCTACAACAGGAGGAACACTGACTTTAATCTAACACCTCAGTAAAGTGCAAAAAGAAACCTCATTTCACTGCGTACTGGTAAGAGGTTCAGAATCAGAAATGTATTTTAAAAAGCTTTAGATATATTCTACATCTTAACTTATTATATTAAATGCTTTCCTAGACTGTTCTTACCATACATTTTCCAAAGACATATACTCACAATCTTTTCAAACAGTAAAGGCCACTGAAGGCATTTCTGGAGATGAGTTGCAGACTGTTGTTTTGAAGGAACCTAAAAACAAGCAAACACATGTATTTGTTGTCCATTCAAAAGCTCTGGCAGTGGAGTTGTAGGGGTCGATAAGAAGGACCGGCTGGTCAGAGCAGGACTGCCTTCCTCTATTGTCTCTTCACAATGACAAAATGAAATTGTCTATTGATGGAGACTCTGCTGCAGCTCAGTTATGAACAAATAATGATTTCTGAACCTTTTGTAACGTTAATCATTTTAAAAGCTCAAGATAAAGTAGTGAGTAATGGAAGGAGAGTCACAAGGCTAGTGAATAATGAGGTAACACATGGAATCTATAATAGAATTTGAACTTTGAATATTTGCATTAAAACCCAGGTAGAGGTAGAAATGTATGAATAAATAGATGAATGGGGAAAATATCATCACATTTTATCTTAATTTAGAGCACAGTTTAAATTAACATAATGTCAAAACCCAGATGGACGCAAAATTCATGAAATCTCACAAAATTCCAACTCCCAAGTTTATTAAATGTAGAATTATTTTTTCTACAAACATGAATTTGTTTTTGTGTCTTAACCTCTGCCCCATTTAATCTCTCTCACTCACTAACTTCTCTTTTCTGTTGTTGTCCCAGATAATTCCTTATAATTTAATTAAATGAAAAATTGACTGAGACACAATCAACAGATGAATTGACTGAACGATTAAAGGACGACGGCTCAACTGCCCACACTGTTTTACATTTGTGTTTTCCCCTTGAAGCAAACCAGCAGCAACTTTAGATCAATACAGCTTTTTATCACACATTCAAGTTCAGTGAAGAGGAATTTACAAAACAAAACCATGTTTTACAAAAACAATAAAAATCACCCTGTTGAAATATTGATTTGTAATAATCATTAACATTCATTTATTCAGAGAACCTCACAAAAACAAAAATTATTATCGCATTTTAAGTAAGGATAGTTAGTTGATGTTTCAAGACACATTTGTGAGTAATAATAATGTTTTCAATGTCTTGGGGGGAAAAAATAGTAGTTTTATTGTTATTGTGAAACAAATATTGATTACTGAGCAGTCGTATCACAAAATAATATATAACTATATACTAACTATAACATATGAATAGAGCTTTGACTGCTTTGGTGTTTCCCCTGTTTGGTCTGATGTAATGTTTTAAATTTGTCTGATATATGATAAGATATGACTTATGAATTACTTTTGAGGGTAGTGAACTATTTTAGTCTTATTCAGCAATGCAACATCAAGATCAGAAGGCATTTTAGATGTTTTAAGCGAAATTTGATGAAGATTTGATTAGATACTTACAATCTCTCCAGTGCAGAGTACTCAGAGAAGATGTAATCTGACAGCGTCCTGATTTTATTACTTCTGAGAGACCTGAAATCAAGATGGCAAGGTTAGTCAGAAGTACAGCATCATGTTGTCAGGGTGCTTAGCTGCAAAAACATGTAGCCTTAATGTGGAAAACACTAAATGCATAATGAATACACTGACTGCAGATGTGGTCAAAACTGATTAACTATGTATGTCTTTATTGTATAGTACTATGGGGTCCCTTTTTTACCCCTTTACTGCATTTATCGTTTCAAAGCAGGTGTTTTAGTTTATAGCAGCCACATCCAAACTATGGCCACTATTTTTCCTCTGGCTGCAGGTCAACAGGTCCATATTACCTTAAGCAGTACTTTTTACTGCAAGCTTCTAATAAACTACCTTGAGAAAGCCAATATCAAATAAATAGTGTGTTTTATGCATAAATAAAGACCTCGCTCATTCTAACCTTATTAATGCACATATTTGATTTGTTCACTCTATTGACCACCATGGCCTCTGACTGACCCTCCATTTTGTCTGTGTTTGGTTCATAGTTTCTTGTCATTTCTGTTGACGTCAGCACAGCAGAAACGAAAGGAAACTTGAAATGCAAAAGTAAGCACAAAAGTTTCCAAAGAAGCAACCTGAATGAAAAGTGCTGGAGTGTGAAAAAGCAATATCCCTTTAATATTATAATATTAATAATAACTCAAACATGCTGCTTACTTCTTCATTGTAAGTTATTGTTCTGAGCATTTACTTCATGTTTTTGCACTTGCACAACCATATGTGTACAGTATAGTAATAACATTCACATTCTAGATTTTGATTAATATA